>PVJO010014937.1:0-46978 GCA_004026905.1 Hystrix cristata
ACAAGAAACTCTTAGCGTACGCCTCCCTTATTCTAAAGGCTTCTTCCAGTCTTAATGAAGTACTAAAATAATTGCACATTATAAGTTATACTAGTCAGGGTTCTCCAGAGAAACACAACCAATAGGATGTGTATATAGAGAAGTTTACTTTATGGGATTGGCTCGCCTCATGGTGGAGACTGGTAAGTTCAAATTCTGCTAGGTGAACCAGCAAGCTACAGACCCAAGGAACAGTTAAAAGTTGAGTGCCTTTTCTCTAGGGAAAGTTAGTCTTTTGGCCTTCAATTGATTGGTTGAGGCCCGTCCTTAAACAATATAGAGGGTAACCTACTTTTTAAAAAGTATTTTTATTTAAATGTTAATCTCATCTTTAGGAGAAATCCAACATGGCTCAAGAGAGGAGAAGCTATACATCAAAAACCCAGGTAAAAGAAAATCCCGAGGGATAGATAATCTTATTCCAAGACCAACATGGGGTAAGACCTACAGATAAGGTGAGATACAGACATGGGACACTATACAACTGTGAAATAGCTCATGGTGTTACCCGCAGGAACTGCGCCCATCCTGCAGTATAGCAGGCGGGAGGGAGCCACACCAACACGGCTGGCTGCCGGCGGGGAACGGTCAGAGCGCCTGCTGCCAGTCTGGGCTGCATGAAGGCCCATGCCACCAGCCCCAGGGGACCAGAGTGCCCATGCCACCGACCCCCGGGGTGCCCGAACACCCACGCCCATGCCGCCAGCCGCGGGAGGCTGGGTACCCTTGCTGCTAGCTGGGGGGTGCACGAACACCCACACCCCTAGGCTGCCAGCTGAAGGAGCCCGCGCACCCGTGCAGCACCGCCCTACCGCTGGCCACCAACCCCCCCCACCCGAGGGTACACAAGCGCCACCCACACACCGCCAGGCGTGGGAGGCTGGGCGCCCTTGCCAGGGCTGCCTGCACACCAAGCCCCACCCGCAGAACTGCAGTGGGGTGGGGGTGGCGCACGGCCAATGTGGGTATCTAGCCTGCTCTGCCAAGCCAAACAGGAGAGTTTGGAGACAACATCCTGAGCGGCTGCCCTCCTCCTTTTTTTTTTTTTTTTTTCTTTCCACCTCACCACAAATAAAGGACCCTGTAGCCTAGGAATTATGGCAGCACACACACGACCAGGAAGCTGCTCCCTCCCCCAAGGAGCCACCAGGATTTTTTTTTTTCCTCCAAGCTATAACCACTAACTGAAACCCCTAGAGATGCCAAAGTGATGATCTGCAGTATCAGTGGGCATTGCTGAAAGAACAAAACACCTCCACCCCCACCCTACCCTGCTCTCAGTAGCCATCTGGGGAAAAAAAGAGAAGGGAACAAAGTTACAATTCACCACAGGCAAACTTTCCTGGGCTGCACCCACCTTGCAACAGCCCGGTCCCATATCTGCCACAGCAACCTGCAGCACCTCTGCCTGATATCCACGAATACACCACAAAGTACAAGCCGAGCCCTGCTGTCAGCAGCTGGGAGAGAGGGGAGGAGGCTGTGCATGCACAGAAGAGCCAGCCATACCCGAGCAATTGAGGAAAAGTAGCAGAGTCATAAAGGGTAAGGAGATGTGGGCGGGCCACCAAGGGACCCCCAGCAAGACACTGGCTGAACACCCTGCCCTAGACTCAAAACCCAGAGGCCAAGATCAGCACAATACCCAGCACTAACTACTGCACCCTGGTGGGGCCACCAGCACAGATCTGGGTTCTGGTGTGGACACTACCATAGGACTGTGGACATTAGAAGAACTTCACTATATATGTATATATTTTTTTTCTTTTTTCACTTGGTTATCTTTTGCTTTCCTTCTTCTACCTGTTCTTTTAGTTGTTGTTGCTCTTTTGGTTTCTACTTCCATTGTTTTCTGCATTGTTCATCTCTCTTTTTAAATTTTTTTCTTTCCTTCCTCAACTCCCTCTTCTGATTTTATTTTCTCTCTTTTTCATGCAAGTGAATAATATCTAGATTTTATTTGGTCAGCTCCAGTATTTTCCCCCTTCACTCTCCCTAGCCTGTCTCCTCCAGTTTCCCAATGTGTAAGTGATCGTCTTTTATCCTTCAGCTTTACATCTACTATATTTCTCTTCAGTTACCTCTATCTCTCTCTACCACTCTCAATCCTTCCCCCCTATACAGGGTAAAAACCACTCTACTGATGAGAAACCCACTGCACAGAAACTCTGATGTATGTTAGATGTTGCTATATAACTGTAGACCTTGTTTCTTTAGTTAAAGATACAAAATTAACAGTTACCACAGTCTATCAATATCATGTATATGCTTAATGCTATTGTTATTACTAATGTACCACTATAACCAGGGTGATATACCTGTTAAATCCAGTTGTACTTACTTGAATAACAATAATATAAGTATCTAGTCCAATACCGAAAAACTAAGTGCTGGACCAAATAGCAATTTCTGATCCCTGTTAAATTTGGAAAGTAGGATGTTGAGACAAATACAAAAGCCAAGAGCCACATGTACCTAGAAGATACTTCTAAGGAATAGACATTTCCTAGAAAAGTCTTAATTTTTGCCTTGATACTACCTACTATAAACAAACTATAAAATCCAACACAGAAAGCAAAATAAAAGGATAATGACAAGACAAAGAAATAAGTTACAACAGACTCCCAGCCCCACCCCCAGAATAAATCCAAAAGACAATGACATAGAGGAAAGGCAAAGACACCCAACTGAACTTTCAGAAATAATAGCAGCAGAAGTTAAAAAATAGATAAACGAGGCCACAGAGAACATCAGATTAGAAATAACTATGCAAGTTGAAAAAGAGATGATGATGGTAATGAAAGACCTGCTTAGTGAATTTAGAGAAGACAAAAAAGCAGAAGAGTTTAGGAAAACTTGAATACGCAACTCAAGAAAGAAATGGAACCCATGAAACAGATCCAAACAGATATTCAAGAGATCAAAAATTCTCTTGAAAGTATTTGCAGTTGATTAAATGAAAGCAAGGAAAGAATTTCAGCTCTAGAAGACAGATCTGAAATTAATGACCAGGCAAAGAAAGACTTCTTAAAAATAGCTAGAGACTATGAAAAATCAATGCAAAAGCTGCACGATGATGCAAAAAAGAACAATGTAAGAGTGACTGGAGTGAATGAAAAAGCAGGAAATTCTGAAAAAGACCTAAAAAGGTTATTTGCAGAAATAATGAGAGAAAACTTCCCAACCATGAGAAGAGAACGTGACATACAGATAAGTGAGGCATATAGAACCTCAGTTAGCCATGATCAAAATAAATTTACACTAAGACATATAGTAATCAAGATTCCAGAAATTCACACAAAAACAGAATATTAAAAATCATTAGGGAAAATAAACCATTAGGGAAAAGAAACAAATCACCTATAAAGGCAGACCCATCAGAATCACAGCAGACTTCTCAACACAAACCCTTGGCTTGCCACATTTCCAAAAACTAAAACTAGATACATGTCTCTCACCATGTACTAAACTAAAATCGAAGTGGATCAGAGATATAAACATTAAAACAGAAACACTAATCTACTGGAAGATAGAATAGGAAGAACTCTTGAATGCATAGGGGTAGGAAAAAAAAATCTATGAACAAAACTCAGACTGCACAGGAAACAACACAAAGGATCAGCACTTGGGATCACATCCGGGGTGAAAACCCACAGAGTGGGAAAAAAAAATTTTTGCCAACCATTCCTCAGACAAAGATCTAACATCTAGACTATAGAAAGAAATCAAAAAAATCAGACCCCTGAATTTAGAGACCCAATCCAAAAATGGGCATCTGAAATGAATAGACACCTCTCAGATAAAGAAATACAAATGGCAAACAAACACATGAAAAAGTGTTCAACATCACTGGTCATCCAATAGATGCAAATTAAGGTAACACTAAGATTTCATCTCACTCCAGAAAGAGCAGCTATCATCAAGAAATCAAACAATAACAAATGCTGGTGGGGCTGTGGGGAAAGAGGAGCCCTCCTCCACTGTTGGTGGGAATGTAGGCTGGGCCAGCCATTGTGGAAATCAGTGTGGAGATTCCTCAAAAAACTGCAACTAGAGGTTCCATTTGACCCAGCTATTCCTCTGCTTGGAATCTTCCCAGAAGAATTAAAAACATCATACCACAGTGATATATGTACAACCATGTTCATAGCAATATAGTTTGTAATAGAATAGCTAAATCTTGGAAACAACCCAAATGCCCAACGACTAATGAATGGCTAAAGAAGATGTGTTTTTTCCTATACAATGGAGTATTACTCTTCCATTAAAAAGTATAAATTTGAGATATTTATAGGTAAATGGATATACCTTGACAACATACTCTTAAGTGAAATAAATCAGACACACATGAGTACATATTGAATTGTTTCTCTCATATGAGAAACTATAAGTGTAAATAAGAACAAAAAGTATAATAGATACTTAGTAAAAGAAAGATAATACTCAGTAGGGAGGAGAATTAGAAAGGGAGAAGGGGAAAAGAAGGAAAAAGAAAAGAAAGGGGAAAAATGTAAATAAAGCTACTGTAAATAGGGACGGGAGGAGGAGTGGAAGGGAGGCATGGGGAGGAAGGGGGGAACCAAGATATATCATGTACAGGTACAAATTAACTATGATGAATGTGATCACTATGTATATGATGTACCAATACATGTTCTTGATAAATTAAAAAAAAAACTCATCCTTAAAAAATATCTTCACATCTAGAATAGTGTTTGATCCATTTTGTGGGTACTATTAACATAGCTGAATGGACAGATAAATCTAAAATTAATTTTAGATTGCAGAAAGACTATATATACATATATGTGAAGCAACCAGAGAACAATATAAGACAATGTATATTAAATATAATTAACTAAAAGGTCAACTCACAGGTGAAAAGAAAGAGTACTAACATTTAATGAGCACTGTTAGGTGTCAGATCCTTTGCAGACATTAGTTAATATTCACATTAACCTTTAGTAGGCTACACACACACACACACACACACACACACACACACACACAATCTACTGTTGCAGATGAAGAAGATGAATCCCAGAGAGGTTTAATACCTTGTTCGAGATTAGTCAGCAATTGTTCTAACCTAGATAAGTATGGCAGCAAAGCCCCTGAAAAGATAGGAGAGCACTCAGGTGTACAAAAAAGCTGGGGGGCATGTAATGAGCTTGACTGGGTAACTTTAAAATTTCTTCCCTCTGGAGTAAGGGCACCACTCATTCTTTTTCTAACTCTTGATGCCATAATCTATAAATTTTTACTGGTTCCTTATATGTGGACACATTTCTTTAGGAAAATGAGTAAGCAAGTAATCATAAGAGAATGATAAATTAAAACAAGATTTGACTTCCTTTCTAGAAGATGTCTCGTTATGTTTTTAAACAATAGTCATTATGCACAGAAGCATTTTTGGTTGTGTTCTTGTTTTTGTTTTGAAGCTAACCAAAAACATATTTTCTCTTTTTAGAATGTCTTAATTGCTGTTAATTTTTAGAAATTACTATAGTATTTGACAGTGAACATCTTGTATATAAACCCACATGTGTATAGCTCATCGTTTCTGATGGAAAACACTCAGCAGTGGAAATATATTATCCAAATAGTATCTTGGAATGGTTTTAATTTCTCTTTCCACGAAGCTAATGGTGCACACTATCTTTACATACGTTTAATTGGCCATCGAGATATCCTCTCCTAAGAAATGTCTACTCTAGTCTTTGCCCATTTTTCCTATTGGGTTGTCAGTATTTTTAAATGCATTTTGATAAATTCTTTATATATTTTTGTATATTAGTTCTCTGTAGAGTAGTATTTTGAAAATATCTTCTCCCACTCTCTGGCTTGTTTTTTTCACTTTGTTAATATTGCCTTTTGCTGAACAAAATTTCTAAATTTTGATTTAGTCATATTTATCTCTTTTCATTTAGAATTAATACCTTTTGGGTCCTGTTTTTAAAAATTTTGCTCCTTCGAGGACATAAGACTTTCTTCTCTTGTTTCCTTCTAGAAGTTCTATTTTATTTCTTGCAGAAGATTTAACTTTCACATAAATCTACATTCAATCTGGAATTTAACTTGTTAATGATACTAAGTATTCTGGAAACTAAAATATAGATGCAGAAAAATCACATAAAACAAATGTATAGCTTAATGAATCATTAAGGTCAGGAAATAGAACTTTGCCCGCCACTCCTGTACACCTCACCAATCCAGTTTTCGTCCAGACCCTGACTGTTAAATACCATCAGAATTGTCCCACATTGGACCAAAATGGCCAAAGTTTATCTTTCATCTCATTCAATCATTGACTGTAGCTGCCCTGGAAAAAGTTATGAACCCAGGTCAGGCAGCTCTCTCCAGCGAAGGCAGGTCCTGAAGTAGCTGACAGTTCCCCACAGCCGGGCAGCACGATTCCTTGGGTGGTGCAGCCCCATGTCTACCACACCTCATCACCAGCTTTGTTGTAAATTTTGTCCAGTGAAATTTTATTTGGGTTTGTACTGAATCTATAGACGAATCTGGCATATTTATTTTTCTAATACATGAAATGAAATATATCCTTATTTGTTTAGTTTTATAATTTTTCTATATAGAAGATACTGTCACATATTTTGTTAGTTTTTCTCCAGTTATTTTGGTTTTGCTGAGATTGTGATGTTACTGTTTAAAATTCATTTTCTAATTGTTTACTGCTAATGAACATGTAAATTATGTATGCATACATTCATATATATGTTTAAAATATAAAGTTTATATATACTTAAATATAAAGTATTATACTTTAAATATATATTTTATATGTATCTAGTGATCATCTAGATTCATCCATCAATTCTAACAGTTTTTCCATAGATTCACCTGAATTTTCTGTATATTTAATAATGTGACTTGCAAACAAGATTTATTTATGTGCTTATTTCCAATCCTTATGCCTTTTATTTCTTTTATTTACCTTTTTCTTTGTCTAAGATTCTTAGAAAGTGTTGAATAGAAGACAAGAAGCAAACATCTGTCTTATTCTGATATCAAAGGAAAATACTTGAATAGCTAACCATTAAGTATGGCTTACTATGTTTTTCGGAGACACATATTTTCAGATTAAAGAAATTTTCACTAGCCCTGAGTTTTTAAATAATCTAAGCATTGAATTTTATCAAATGTTTCTGCATCTTCTGAGGTAATCATATTTTTCTCCTTTAGTCTTTAATGTAGTAAATTATCTCGATTAAGACTTTGAATATTAAAGCAACTTTCACTCCTGGAATAAAGTAACTTGATTGTGATACACCTTTTTTATAAACCACTAGATTTAATTCACAATATTTTGTTTAGAATTTTTGTGTCTTAGTTTACAGGAAGACTGAATACTCCTTCTTACAGTGGTTTTGTCATATTTGAATATCAACGTTATGATGGCCTCATACAGCATGTTGAGAAGAGCTACACTTTTCTATTCTGAAGAAGTTAAGAATTATGCTTTTTTTTAATGAAGGTTGGAATAAGTTGAGCCTCTGGGCTTGAAGATTTCCATATTAGAAGATATTCGATTTCTTGTAATAATTGTAAATTATTCAGATTTTCCGTTTATCATTGCATTATTTTTGGTAAGCTATTTTCCAGCACTTTGTCTATTTTCTCTACATTTTCAAAGTTATTCACAAATGTTCTTTACAATATCCTGTCTTCTTATTAATCTTATAAGAACTATAGTAGTGCCCCTTTTTAATTCCTGATAATAGTAATTTTGTGCCCTCACTCTTTGCTTTCCCCCATTCGGTCTTGCTAGAAGTTTATTGATTTGGTGATTTTTTTCTTTTTTTTTTTTTTTTAATGAATCTTGTCAAAAAATCAAATTTGGCATTTTACTTTCTCTATTTTTTTTTTTAACTTCTTTAATTTGTTGTTTCCATTCTGAAGTTTTCTTTCCCTTTTTCTATTTTTTTTTTTTTGGCTCAATTTTTCATAGCCTTTCTCATCCCTTAATACCTGGATTATGCCATTTCTAGTGATATTTTGAGACAGATCTGCTAACACACTGAGCTGGCCAGGCTGAGCTCAAACTCAAGATACTCTTACCTCAGCCTCCCAGACTGCTGGGATTATAAATGCACTCCCCTGTGCATGGATAATAGAAATATTTTAAAGCTATAAATTTGACTCTTTTGCATGGTTTTATCCTTGTCTTACAATAAGTTGTACTGTATCATATTTTCATTAAGTTCAAAATACTTTCTAGATTGCACTGTGGTGTCTTCGGTCCTTGAGTTAAGTAAGGAGAGTGCTATTTCCAAACATTTGGGCATTTTCTAATCTTTCTGGTGTTGTCTAGCTTAATTGCCCTAAGGCCTAAGAACATAATCTATATTATTTCTATCTTTCAAATTTTATTGAGAAGTGTTTTGTGACATCACCTATATTCAGTTTTGATAATTTTTCATATGCACTATACTTAAAATATACTCTGCATTTGTTGGTTGTAGGTATTTTATCTGTTGATGACATTGATTTTGTTGGTATCAATCATATCAATAAGATCCACATATAGTTTTGTTTTTATTGTTGTGTTTTGTCTTTAAATTCTTTCAATTATTGATGGATGTGTTTTGGAGATTCTTATTATAACTATGGATTCTCCCATTTCTCATTTTAATTCTACAAAATTTTACTTTGTATAGTTTATGAGATGTGTAAAATTCATAATTGTTTGAGTTCTGGGCCCTTTGAATCTTAATCTTTGAATTTTTTTTTGGCATTCGTAGTAATTTTATTGTCCTTAAGATTATATTAATTTCATTTTGCTTAGGGTTTGTGTGTTACATCTTAAACTTTCATTCTTTTTCTTTAGATTCAAGATATGTCTCTTTAAGCATTATACAGCTTAGTATATTTATTTTTAAATACATTTTGGCAACTTCTGTTTTTTAATTGGAAAATCTAGTCCATTAATGTTGAATGTATTTAATAAAGCTAGGTTCACAATTTTTAACTAATTATTTTTCCTGTTTTATTTACCGTTTCTTCAACCTGTTTTGTGGTATTTTTTCTCTCCTTCCTGTCTTTAATAAATTATTTTTGTTCTATTTCTCCTATATTAACTTTTTAATTATTTACCATTTTACTATTCATTCAATTATTTTGTACTTTACAGCATGGATTATTGAGTTTTTAGGGTATGAAGTAATTCTTTTACCACTCTCCAGGCAATGTTAGAGCCTAAGAATACATTAACTCCATGTATCTCACCATCGGCTCTTTTATTATTATTTTAATGAAGTTAACTATGCATATATATTGATGAGTCACTATTATTTTGTTTTATATAAAATATTCATATATGTCCACAATTCACCTTTACTATGGCTCCTCATTTATCCCTCTATTTCTGTGTTTCTAACTGGGATCACTTTACTTTTGCCTAGATACTGCTCACTACTCTTTTTTAGTGTAAATTTGTTTGCAAGCAATCCTCTCAACTTTTGTCTGACAGTATCTGCATTTTCCCTTAACTATCTCATAATGCATTTCCCCTCTTACATTATCACTTTTCTTTTTCAAAATTTTACTAATGTATTCTCTTCAATTTATCTTGCAGGTAATCTTAAGAACTGGCTTATGAAGTTCTTACATAAAGACCATTAGAACTTGATTTGAAAGCAACATATAAGTTAATTTTCACTATATTTACAATATTGTCTTTAGTCCAAGTACATAATGGCTTCTTAGTTATGAAGATCACATGTCTCCAAGAAGGGGTGTGTGTGTGTGTGTGTGTGTGTGTGTGTGTGTGTGTGTGTGTCCTGCATATTTCATATTACTTTGCTGATAAGAACAGAGGCTTTGTTGATATTATAAGTGAAATATTTTTCACAATATTTACTAACTGGTTGCTGTAAGGAAAGTCATTATGCAGGGCTCTCTAGTTATAATTATTTTTCTTTATTCTGCTTGGTTTTTCAAGATAAACAATCATCTAATCAGAAAATAATGACAATTTTGTCTTTTATTACCCAATATTCTTGCCTAGATTTATGCTAAATTAGTTCCAATTTAAGGGGAAATATTAAATAAGAGTTACAAATATGATATCCATATAATGTAATATTATTTGACCATAAAAATTAATGAATTATTGCTAAACACAACATGAATGAAGCTTAGAAACATTATGTGAAAGCATCCAGTCATGAAAGACCAAATATTGCATAATTACATTCATATAGAAGTCCAGAATAAGGAAATCCATGGAAACATAAAACAGATTAATAGTTGCTTAGGGTGGGGGGTGGGGGAGGATGTGGGCATGAGGGGAGTAATACCTACCATGTTTTTTTTTCAAGTGATACAAAACTGGCTAAAATTGACTGTGGTATTAGTTGAATATTATCTATGACTATAATAAAAACCATTGAATTGTAAATTTTAGTGAAGAATCATATGATGTATGAATAAGACATCGATAGCTCTGTTTTTTTAAAAATAAGAGTTATAACAACTTACATCTTTGTCTTATTCCTGACTTTAAAAAAATCCCAAGCTGGTACTTTAGTTATATATAATTTTGGCTGAGTTTTATATGGTCGATTACTTTGCCCTGTGGGTCACTAGCCACACTTTGTGCTTTGATATGTATAGACTCAGGGCTGGACACCAAGCACCGCGTCTCAGACACCCTCCCCAGCTGACCTCTAGTAGTTTCTGCCAGTGGGAGGCACCGGGAAATGACTGGAAGACCGGAGGACAAAAGAAGCCACCCTCTTCCTCCTCCTGGTTTCTGATCGTACCCCCGTTTGGAGCAATAACAGCAGGACAGTCTAATCTTGGAGCAGTGGCGGCAATAATACCAAAAGCAGCAGGAACTGTAGCCAACAGCAGTGATGGCGAGTCGGAAGCTCGGGTACTTGGATCCTGATTCTAGGAAGCAGGGGCTTCTGCGGCACTGATACCCAACCGCTAGGACACATGCACCATCCTTACTGCAGGTTAGGTACTGCTTTAGTTAACCTTGCCCTCTTCCAGTCCCCCTTTTGGGCTTGTCATCAGTTCCAATATTAAAGTCCTGTTTCGCTCACATAGTGCACTTTCTATTTTCTTGAATGGCCCCTAACTGACAAACATTGTAAGAACATTTGCTTCTATTCACATTTTGACGGTGGTTCTTAAAATACAAGTTAAATCACTTGTCTTTTTTTGAATCTGATAAAGGAATCATACTGTTTTTCTCTACTAGCATGTTGACTGAATGACGTATATTAAGAGATTTCCGACTATTGAATCATTTTAGGTCTTATCTTAGGTTTCCCCCAAAAGAGGAACCTAATAAAGTGTCATTGATACAGGTAGTCCACTTGAGAGGTATTCCCAGGAAACTGGACTGGAGGAGTGGAGAAAGGCAGAGAAGAAGGAAGACAGCAGTCTGTTAGAGACGGGGAAGGGGATCAGCAGCTAGGAGAGGAAAGGGATCGAAAATGAGCGAAGTGTGTTATACGCA
The DNA here is from genome assembly GCA_004026905.1 of Hystrix cristata. Taxonomy (NCBI): domain Eukaryota; kingdom Metazoa; phylum Chordata; class Mammalia; order Rodentia; family Hystricidae; genus Hystrix; species Hystrix cristata. The sequence continues at coordinate 11,531 of PVJO010014937.1, forward strand.
TGTACCATTTCCCCAAAATGAACATCACTATTCTGGAACACAATCGTGAAGTAATAAATAAGTTAATGGTTCTCTCTGAGAATGGTAAGTGCCCTGTGCTTCCAGGCTGCCTTTGCATGCAGGCTGAGCAAGTTCCCAAGGCCTGGAGAAGTCCTCGGGCAGAAGAGACAAGCCACAGGTGGGCAGCTGGGACGTGGGCAGAGCACCAAGACGTTTTGTTTTCAGATTTTCTGTGTTGTTTTATCTGAACATTAGAGTTGTCATAAAATGAATTCTGAAGCTCTGAAATATTTGAAATAGTGTCTTTCATCAAAGTTTTATGGAACTGTTTTTAAAACTATTTGATCCAGTGCTTTTCTAGGGTTAGGTCTTTGATGACTTTTCACACTTCCAGATGTGCCTTCCTTTGCCTCATTTAAATCAACTGTGGAAATAGGATGTGATCGGTTATATTTGTTGGAACCAGTGTAATTGATCAAATGGCCAGGGCTCTGCATTTACAACTCATGGTAAAAAGAAATCACAAAGCAAAAATTTCAATTAGATTAAGCTGTAGACTGCTATAACATAAGTCATAGATATAAGTATGGATTTTACACCATTTTTCATCTCTTTTCAGGAAAAGAATCTTGAGAGTACCCAGAGCTCTTGCCCACCAGTATAACCACCAAGGATTGCCAAATTTCTCAGCTTATAATGTTCACTAAAAACAACTGAATTTTTCACACTCTATTTCAGTGCATCAGAGCATATAGAATATCCTCGATTTTAATAAGTACAGAAATTTGTCTGAGGAGAGAGATAGTAAAGGTAGAGGGGTCTCTGGGGAAGCAGCAAAAGATGTTTACATTTGGAGGAAATTAGTTTTTTTCTGCTCATAAAAAACAAGTTATTTTAAGAATTTTTGCATGAGATGTTTTGACTTTCCCTTCAGTGCAAAACCATTTTTCCCTCAAATGATTTACCTAATAGACATGAAGAACTGCTATAAAGGCTTTTCTCATGCAGTTATAGCAGTGAGAAAATTATTTTACATCAGCTGCTGACAACTAGTATCCCTCTCAGGGGCACATAATGAGGGAACTGTCAGGCATGATGAGTGTCCAGCACGGAAGTATTTAATTAATGAGCTCTTGTCTTGCTTCTAGGTAATTCTTCACAGTCCTGAGGATATAAAGAGAGCACCCTCTGATCAATCTAGGGAATTTTTTAAAAACCAAGAAATAACATTTGCTACTGAAAGAACTTCAGTTTTCTTTCTTTTTTAAATCCAAGTTACCTACAAAAGTCCATGAACCTATTTTTTAACATGTGTAAATTGTTAACAGAGTACAGTAACATAGAATCTGTAATATCTTATATTTTAGGTATTATATTTAAAATATGGGAGACTGGATTAATTTCCCTCTTCAATTATTGTAACTTGGTCACTAAAACAGCTCGTATATAAATTAGGAAAGAGTAATACAGTAAACATGAGGTATTTATTCAGTGTATTCATAAGGCTTGATGTGTGTCCTAGATTCACAGACCCCTTTTAATATTTCCACAGTCCCCAATTTGGGAACCACCCCATAGTACTTCTAGGCTGTTCTGAAATGTTGCTTTCTCATATCAAGGCATTGAACTCTGCTGGAGAGTCCTAGTCTCTGCTCACAAGCCTGCCAATGTGCCCTTCCAGAACAATGGATAGCACCATATCCCTGGAAAATTCTTTCCTCTGGTTTGCTCTACAGAAAGGAAAAATGTAAATAAAGCGATTATTGTAAATAAGGAGGGGAGGGGGAATGTAAGAGAGGATGGGGAAGGGGGGACCAAGATGTATCATGTACAGGTACAAATTAACTATGATGAATGTCATCATCCTGTATATCTACAATGTACCAATACATGTTCTTGGTAAAATTTTTTTTTTATAAAATGGACTAGGGCTTCAGCCACAGGGACTGAGGTACCCTTTGCAGAAAGGTGTGTGGTTTTATTAAAATAAAACTCAGCTCTTTGGATGTGTGATGCAATGTTCCTGCCTTTAAACTAAGTAAACAAAGGAAGCATTAAAAGTCTGACTGGGTTTAAGAGTCTCCAGACTTTCCCCATCACCATTCTTCCCCTTGTCCACCAATCTGCAACCCCCAAGAACTTCTATTTCTGTTAAGATTAACAGCATATTTAAAGACACAGCCCACTAAAGATAGTTTTAACTCCTAGAACTTGATAGATTTCTATCATGTCTAATAAAACCAAATTGTAATATCACTCTAGACTTCATCTAACATTCTAAAACTGCTAAAAATTAAAAGTTTTCATTTTTCTATATGAATCAATTATCTACTTAATGCATTTAGAATGATACATGACAATTTTGTTTAAGTGAATGTCAGGTGTGCTGAAGTTCATTTTATTTTTATTTATTTATTTATTTTTTTGTGTGGTGCCGGGGATCGAACTCAGGCCCTTGTGCTTGCAAGGCAAGCACTCTAATCACTGAGCTAAATCCCCAGCCCCCTGAAGTTCATTTTATAGAAGGTAGTTCTGCAGGCTGTACTAGAAAACGTGAAGGCGGTCACCTTCTGCACCTCTGCAAAAATATTGGGGGAGCATAAAAGTTTTAGTTTATAAAACAGTAAGGGAACATTATACATTTTAAGCATCATCGAAAACCTCTTTTCAAAGTGTTCATGCTAAAGAATTCAGTACCAACACACAAATATTGCAGAACCTATACCTACAACAAATAATATCCAGGTGACTAAGGCTAGTGTCCAACTACTCCCAGAATGTCACTGTGGCTGATCAGCATCCATCCCACACTAACTGTTAAATATTTCCATTTTATTCTTACAGGTCTTCCCCAAATAATCTCAGTATCTTTTCTGTTCCTAGTGATCTTCAGTATGAGTTGTAACCACCCTTCTGCTATAGTAAAAAATTCTTTATACCAAATCTGTCATTCCTCTATTAGGCAGAACTCTTTCAGTTGCAAGCAACAGAAACTACTCAAATTAGCTTGATGGAAAGCTTGTGTGACTGAGATGTTCCAGGGTGGATCTGCCTTTAGGAGTCTAAATGTACCATCAGGCCTCATCTGCTCCTTCCTCTCTCCCTCCCTCCTTCCCTCCCTCCTTATTCTTGCCTCCTCTTCTCTATATCTCTCAGTGAACTGGCTTCATTGCTATATGTGAGCTGTGGACAAGAAGAACCAAGTCTACACCACAGTGACAACCCCTCCGGAGTGTGCAGAGGGAAGAGGGAAGGGGATGTGCAAGGTGCAGGTGTTGGCACCTCCTACCCAGACAAGATGGGGTAGGAGGAGAGTCCTGCCACGCATGGCAGGTCACAGAGCGGCAGCAGCACCTGTTCACAATGCAGATTTCCAGCCCCATCCCAGACCCAGCAAATCAGAATCTGGAGTTCAGCAAGATCCCCAGGTGTTCACATGCACGTTAAAATTGGAGAAGCGTTTTCTCCCAGGCAAGCTGCAGAGGGGGACGGTGACATTACCGCAGGGGAAGAGGGAGGTAACTGATGTTCACTCAAACACAAAGTGACATAACTCAACTTTCTATTGTGCAGTCTTCAGTGAAAAGGAAGAACTAATTATCGTTTTAAACATCACAAATATTAATACTCACTTAAAAAGCATTTGTAGGTCTCCCTGCAGTTTCCAGTTCTTTGTAGTTCCAAGTGTCTTGTATTAATTTGGCTATTTTGAGTCACTATTTTAGAAATTATTTTTTATATGAGGGTATCTGCTAGGTAGGAGGAAATCAACAGTATATGTGTTTGTTTCTATCTTTGACCTTTGTTAAGTTGCCCCACATCCTTCCAACATACAGACTGCTTACCAGTAGAAGTAGCTCAGACGAGTAGCATGGTCCTTGGATAGAAAGTCAAAGGCTGGTTAAACATCCTGACCAGCAGCTTACTAGCTATGTCACTTCATCTCTCTTAACTTTGGTTCCCTTGTCTATAAATGAGGCTTGAGATTAAATGAACTTGGCATGCAGTAACCACTACATACAGTTTAGAAATAAACAAATGCCAGAGCCAATCTCCCCAACACATATTTCTTCCTAATGGATTAAGTGAGCCCTTGGAAAATATTACTTGAAGGATGAAATTGCCAAACTTCCTCACTGCATTCACATCTTCTTTCCATTTCTGGTAAATGATTCCTTCTACGTATGAGGCTATGGAAGGCATTCTTCTAGACCAATGTGAGTGTCACAAGCTAGTATAACCAAAGCTGACACTATACAACCGAAACACTCATTAATTTCCTGTAAGTTAAAAGTTAAAATGAAAATCGGTTCCTGATCTATTAGCTGAAAAACATTTGGGACCAAAAATGGTTATCACTGTTTCTTTTCAAGAAATAGTCTGATATCCTTATTGCTGAAGAAGCCTAGAAAAATACAAGGAATTGTTATTCTAGATTCTTTACTCGCTCTGCCTCCTTCCTGGAGTTGTTGGGTGGATTAAATGTTTAAACGTGAGAAGTGCTTAGGACAATGCATGGCCCAAAGTAAGTCATCAGTAAAGGCCAGCTGTTGTCTGGCACAGGCTGATGGGAATGCAGGGCGAGGAAGTCAGGAGTCATGGTGACCATGTGCACAACTCCAAAGTGCAGGATATGTTGATCACTCTTTTCACATTCCCACCACATTCATCCAACATACATACATTCCCTGCATGACCAGAGAAGTGGGCATTAAAGAAAGGAAGAATAAGAAAAATGACAATTTTAAAAGATGATCAAGACAACTGATCACAAAAGACAATTTCAAAAGATGAATTATTTGAACTATTTCCGGTGTGATCTTAAAACAATTGACCTTCCGCCCTAATTTCCAATCATCATCATCATCATCATCATCATCATCATCATCATCATCATCATCATCATCATCATCATCATCGTGGTTATTATTAAAGGTTTTTCGATGCCTGGGTGAAAGGGGCTGTTAGCACTGGACAATATTATGGCTCAACAACATTTCTCATCATTCTAAATAGTAGCAAACGCTCCGGATCATGGTTTTAGTAGCCTGGGAAATGTTGCAATCTCTTCAAACCACATTAGCCGTTTTTTCGGGATAATCAGTACCATTTACCTTGAGAACCTAGAAAATGTGTGAACTGTGCAAGTGCGCCATCTGCTGGTCCTAGCGAGTCCGACTGCGGCGCAGAGCTGGGACGCTTTTACTGTGCGACTGGGACAAGAGCTGCCCTGAGAGCAAAAACTAGCCCGAGCTGTTTGCACCGCTTCAAGTCCTGGGGCCAAATTATCACAGTGAACACATTGTTTTCCTTAGAGGCGTTACTTATTTCCGCGTGTATGTAAGTCTTTAAACAGTTTGTGCTCAAGCTATCAATGACAATTTATTGCACCTTAGAACCCAAATGACTCTGAGATATGATCTATTCTAAAATGCCTCAACTTACACACGAGACAAGTGACGTTCCCAGAGTCACACAACCACCCCAAGTTACTGAGCCAGGAGCGGCAGGCCAGGATCCCGTGGCTCAGCCAGGACACTTGGTTCTACCCTGGAGACGGTGAAGGAGGGCAGAGAGATGACCACGGCAACGTGAATTTCCCAGCCACTTTCCTGGGCTGCCTGTCTGCCTCTTACTTCCACAGACCATTCAGGGATGGCTTGCGAAGAACTTCAATTTCTCATTGCACACTCATATAAAAAAATCTAACCTCTGGTTGTATCCAAAAGCAAAAGCCCTTTTGCGGCTTTATTGCTCTTAAAGACAGAGAAAAATAAAAACAAGGGACATGTTCTTGTGATCATTTTCACGTCTTAAAAAAGCAAAGATCTAGCACTTTAGTAACATCTGTCCTGCCATTCTACAGCAGAGGCGAGTCTCTTCCCTGGAAGCCACCAGAATGGACAAAGACTCCCGGGCCAGAAAGCCTCCGCTCCACTTCTCTCAAGAGAGGACTCTTTTAGTTTATACGTGTCAAATTTTTTAAAAATGTGTCTTAGTCCATTTCGACCTCATTTTCCTGAGTCACACACGTACCACGAGCCCAGGACTTCCTTCAACAGGGGCACAGGCCTGGAGACTCGCCGGTGCCACCAACAGAGGGCAGCGGCGCACACTCAGCCGCCCGCTCTGCTGTCTGCTGTCAGGAAAGGGGGCCCGGGACACATTCTTCAGCTCTAAGACTGTTCTGTGGGTGGAGTCGATCATTTTCAGATGCCAAAATTAATCGAAAAAGTTGATGATCTGATAAAAACAAACATTAACCACTAACTCTTGTTTCTCCCAGATCCATGTTCTGCCCCCCAGCCTCTCAAAATCAGTTTTTTTTTGTTTGTTTGTTTTTGTGGGGTTTTTCGCTTTTTTACCATATAACTGAGAAACTTGTCTTGGCTCCATCTGAGAGCAAGGCTGACAATTTTCTTGCCACCCAGCAAAATAAAAAACATTAAACACAATCCAAAGACTCCCCAAGGGAAATAGCTTCAAGAATCTTGAAAATCATACCTATTTTTGTTTGTAACGTGTGAAATTATTGTAAGTACATTCACCAAGAGGACTATTGATGGATGACTCACAATTTAGCTAAATTCAATGAACCACACACTGTGCCTATCCCAGTAGGTGACTCATGCATTTTTTATTTCAAGTATCAAGTGTTTGCCAAAAACAGTATTTAAAAAAAAAGTAATGAAAATTGTTCTACAGGAGCTCATGAATAGGGTAGGACTACCCACTGGTAGGCTCATTTGTGCTCTGACCACTTACATGGGATTTGGTAGGTCTGCCTTGGAAGTGCCCGAGAGAGCGCTCACCACAGCAACGCGGGCAGGCTGAGGCAGGTTCCGCCTCCCTAGCACGGCTCCCTCTCTACGCCTGGGTCTCAGGAAGGACTGGGCGCCTTCCCGTGTGCCCCGCTAGTGTGTTTGTGTTGGGAGTCATACGGGTTTGGCTATAACATATTAAAAATAAATGCATTTGATTCCTGGGTTTCTTCTATTAAGCTTGGGGTTTTTTCCTCCCTGCTTTTTTAATTAAAAAAAACTAATTATCAGAGAAAAATGGAAGGATGAAAGGTCATCGAGAGGAAATAATGAGAATGATTGCTGGTAAGGAACAGTTAGGGGGTATACACTTTATTCTGGCCATCACTGTTTTCATATGCACCTGCTACTAGGCTGTTCAAGAAGCCCTCCCCGTAAGATTCCCCCTCTCTCAGTCTGCTTCTCTGACCAGCGAAGGAAAATGTTTATAGGCCCCACTGACCAACGGATTTTCTCTTCCAGAAAGTAGCCTTGAATTCACTGATCCCTTAATACAATCCTTGTAAAGCTCAGAAAGACGTCACTGCCCATTATTTTTGTTTTAAGAAATATTTATGGCATCGATGTATTTCAGGGACAAGATTTTAACACTTACAAATGCTTTTTCAAAGGTTGTGAGGGTGAGAAGAAGAAAATTTCCCAGTCTGTTGTATTCTTTCCTGAAGATCGCTATTCTTTTCAATCACAAACAATGATCATTTTTCAGGTTATGTGTTGGCTATTTGATTTGCTCATCACGGCAGACAAATAATGGTGAAGTGTGAAAAGTCCTTTCAAGGTCTCTGGACTTTCCTCCCCCATAATACTGTGGATCTCACTTCTTCATATAACCAGAGTTTTAAAAGTACAGCAAGAACTTAGTAGGCTGACCCAGTGCTTTGCATTCTACGGTCACTCTTTATAGGTTTCTGATCTCTTGTTGCTTAGCAACATCTACAGATATATAATTTCCATCTAGTGGTGAAATGGAGTCTTTTTTTAGCCTCCGTTAACATTAAGATAAATTGATCTCTAGTCACCCTACATAGCAAAGGTTACTTGGGTAATATTTTATCCTTAGAAGGAGAGGAAAAAAGAGATTGAGGGGCCTTTTTCCTTCTTACATGCCTCTTCAGTTTTCCATTTATCAATTGCTGCACAACAAACTATCCCAAAACTTAGTAGCCTACAACGATTCCTTTTACTATCCCTTACTAAAGCTCAAAGATTTGACAGTTATGACTCTTGATCTTTCAGGCCTTTGTAGCCAGAGGCCGCAGGGACTGAATCAGTCTTCTGAAAGCGGCACTGCGCTGGCCATCCAAAGGGGCGGCTTCTGTCTCACTCATGATGTCTAGGCTGCGATGGCTAGAGAACCTCTCTTCCCACGTGACTGGCTTGGGCTTTCTGGCTGTGACTTACAGGGGTGAGGTGGGTACAGAGGCTGTGAAAGTGGTCCACTCATGGGAAGGTATATTTTATTACCAATCCTTATTTAGAATTGCTTGTGCAAAGTGAGAATAAAAAGAAGAGTGGCTTTTGGTTTGTTTTAATGATGTTTTTAAATGATCTATAAACAACATACGCCCTTATTCTCTACACCCTAAGCAGACCACTTCCACTGCCCTCAACCTTGGCACGCTCCTGCCCCACAGCCTGGATCTCTGGAGAACTGGGCTTCTTTCCTCATGACTAGCTTCTGCCAGGATAGGCGAGATCTGGGAGGCTTCTTATGACCTACTGGAGACGGCAGACAGCATCACATCCACTGCATTCTGTGGGTCAGAAGGAAGTTGGAGGGCCATGCTGGATTCATGAGGAGAAAACTAAACAAGCAGGAGTACTGGAAAACAGACTTCACCGGGTCCACGTGGAGACCAGCAACACGCTGTCACCCTGCGCCCTTCTCCATGGAGTTCAGAATATGATTATTTAACCAAAGCTAGAGTTATCTGCATTTCGACTAAGAGGAACGAACTACAAATTTAAGGGACATCTATGAAAGAGATTTTGAATTTAAGATTCTATTGAGCCTTGGGATCTCTGATGAATTTTCTTTAATTATTTCTTGCTGAAGCCTGTTGCCTCACCTTAACCTTGTTGCTCACCTTAACCTTGGGCCAAAATTCTCTAAAAAGCTATACTTATAGCTCAACTCCATTTCTCACACATACTCATCTGAACAGTTGGGCATTTTCCAGAAACATGTCTCTGGAATCATATTATAACACAAAATTTCCTTCCGAGGTCCTATGCCAGGCATGAATAGAATCTTCAGACTTTCTGAATCCATAAACTAAGACCTACCTGGATATCAAGATCTCAGAGGCCTAGACATTTCTTAAAATAGCAATTGTGAGACCATCTTACATGCCAGGCACTATTCTCTCCACACTGCAAATAGTAACTCATATAAAAGTCACAACAACCCTATGAAGTAGTAACCATTATTATTCCTATTTACAGATGAGGAAACTGAGGACCAAAGAGGTTGAGGAATTTGTCTCACATTCCAACGCTAGCAAGTAGTAGAAATAAGACAGCCTGACCACTGAATGCAAGCTCTTACTATGCTAGGAAACTTTCTAAGTTGTGCAGTACATATTGCTGACAAGAAAGGACATTCCTAGGATTAGGTACCAAATCCTTGAGAAAAGTTCCTCTCCCAACAACTGGCCAATCATCTTGGATGTAATCTTAGTCCAGCAGGTACGATAACAAAATACCATAATTGGGTGACTTAGCAACAGAACTTTATTTCTCATAATTCTAGAAGCTGGGAAGCTGAAGGTCAAGGTGCCAGGAGATTCAGTATCTGGTGAGGGCTGCATATTAGTCACTTTTTTCATCACTGGTATGAAAATACCCAACTCTCACAACCGAAAGGAAGAGAGGTTTAACTTGGCTTCCAGTTTTTATAGTTGCAGCCCAAGGTTGGCTGGCTCCAAGGCAGAAACTCCACAGTGAAAGGGCATGAGGAAGCAACGCTGCCAGGTTCAAGGCAGCCAGGGAAGCAAAGCAGGGGACCGGAACTAAGAGAGGAAGGGCCAGGGACCAGATGTGGTACCCTAGGTCACAATTCTACTACTCACCCAAACACACCCAGAAGTGTGCTTTACTGATCCCCCAGACAGCTCTCAAGCCAATCAAGTTGAGCATCCAGTTTAATGGTCACAGCCGGCTTCCTGGTTCACAGACAGCAGCTGCTCACTGGATCCTCATGTGGAGGAAGTGATGAGTGTGCTCCCTCGGGCCAGCTTTATAAGGTCACTAATCCTGCTTAAGAAAGACCTACCGTCATCACAGAATCATCTCGCTGAAGGAACCGTCTCCTAATGCTGTCACTTCTGGACCTAGGATCTCAACATACACCTTTGGGAAAACACATAGCACATATGTTGAGGGATGCTACTCATACAACTTGCTCTTCCACATATAGACAGTTCAATGTCTACCAAGACAGACAACTAACAGTCAAATAGCAAGTGAAAAGTATAAGGTGGTACGAGACACAAAGAAGTGCTGATGGGATCAGAAAATATACCATGATGCTGGACAAAGTACTTTCCCACTCAGCCAAATCGCAAAATTCGTATTTTCTTTTCATACGTACAATGCCATGTGTGGTTTCAAGTCTCTATAACTACATGATTAGTAGACTGTGTGCCACACAATCCGATCCGCGGCATTGTACAGCAGCCTACCTTCCGCAGACCTCCCTCACCAAAGACTGTCTGTACTGTCAGGATGTCATGAGACAAGGAGAGACGTGTAAGTTTTCTAAATGTCTGAACAAGGGGCATGACTTAGGGCAGTGGGAGCAAACCTATGGGACACGTGTTGTTTTTCTTCTAAAACAAAAAGGTGAATGTTTGAGGGTTTCTTTTCCTAAACTAAAACCTCAGTATTCAGGTTTAATTGCAGCACTGGCACTTGGTGACAAGTAAGTGGGATTTAGGTTGCATGCTGGGTGCTCTTCCCTAGCAGGTTCGCCACCACTGACTTGGGTCTCAGAGAGCAGCTGTCTCGGAGAGGGAAGCTGAACCTTTGATCGATTCCTTTACTGAAGTAGAAGTTTGTCCTGACTCCGGGAACGAAGCATGCTCGTAACCGCCAGGTTTTCATCTCCAAATCTGGCTCTGACCTTGCGTCAGTCATTTAACCCGCAAGCAGCACAAGAAATAGCTCACAAGTTAATAATGACATCTAAAATGCATTGACTCCATTATTCTACATCATGATAATGCCAAACAGACACTGCATTGGAGTAAAAGCCATCCTTTGCGAGCACAGACCAACTCAAATATTCTGGGGCTTGGACTCAGATGTGCTTTAAATTAGGATCCACACATATTTAACAATGAGGCATGAACTAAAAAAAAAAAACCACTGGGGGAAAAATGCCAGGTTTGTAACGTGAAATACTAGTTGCAGTCTCTGTGAGGGAAATAGTTATGAGCATCACAATGACATTAAGTTGATTAATTCCTATCACATTGCTAGGACCACTGAAGGAAAATCATAAAATATCAGTAAATAGTGAGCTCTACTTCAATGATACATAAATATCTGTCAGAATGACATTAAATTGCTCAAAACTAGACTGAGAACATAATATGTTATTACAGATCTTGAACTTTGAGCCCAGAGCATATTTCAAAGTAAAATTTTCTTTTAAGAAATAATTTAAAACAATCAGATGTATTAACTGAGACTTCCTTAAAAATGAATTCAGCAGATGCTTCTCATTGTTTTCTAAGTACCTCATTAGAATGGACTTTTAACTGTAAAACTTCAAAATTCATCAACAGCTTTTGATTTAATAGCTATCGTAATAGCAGATCTTTTAATATTATGACTTGTGATGACTTTTATAAAAAAAATCCTGTTATTGAGAAATACATGCCATTTTTCATTAAGAGATTCATTTAACAAAAGTTTATCTCAAAATTTTTAAAGCACTAAAAAGTACATTACAAAGAAGAAATTAGAATAAATATCAAAGAGAAAACATGAAAAGATCGCTTAACCTATTAAAAATTATGTAATTACACCATTTATAAGAAACATAATTATGTGTTCTTAATACCATTAATTGTGTCAGCCCCAATAATTAAAACTGGATGCTATGAGAAAAACAATCCAATTATCTCTAAATTTTATTGAAGAACAAAATATCTTTTTATTTGAAATTACCAGTGAATACCAAGTATTCTAAGTCACAGAGTTCCAGTGGTCATTATGACCTAGTTTTAATTAAAAGTTAAAATTTCATATAAGTCCAACTACAGAAAGGAGGAGGCCATCTTTGGCTCTAGGTTTATTATTATGCTTCAATTATCTGGGTGCTGTTATTTCACCTCTCATAATTCTAGGAAAGAGACCCATCACCATGTCACAGAAACCTTAAATTACCTTCTAATACAGCTTAGCATTAACTGATTATTCCTTCTGTATTTTAAAAGATGCATGTGAGACTTGTATTTGTCACCTCTTGCCAGGGATCCACAAGGCCAAGGTCTGAATAAACACACCACGGTCTTCTACCTGGCACTCTGGGGTATCTTCACCCGGCTTCTGCACCTAGATTTACTAAGTCATTCTTTTCGTGACTCTGGAAATCTGTGGAAACGTGGCATAATTCTTTCATCTGTAAAGTAAGGGTAAAATCATCCATCTTTTTTCCCACAAGTACGGTTGGGAAAAGTTTCAATGTCATAACTTCCTGTGTAATTGATGATTCTTTGTGAAAGGAAGTAAAGTTCCCTGGTAAAATCAACATAGATGTTTGCACAATATAAGTAGTGCATCTCTAATAAAAAATCTCCAAAATCAGAAATGTTTGAGCATCATGTAGCAAATTTCAGATTTTTGAGCATTTGGGATTTCAGATATTTTTTTCAGTACTGGGAAAGTTGCTCAAGTTGGCCTGAACTTGGAATCCTCCTGCCCCAAGACTCCCGACTAGCTGGGATTGCAGGTATGTACCACCCCACTCCAGTACACATATCTGATTATGAATATTGAACCTGTGAAGTCTATGCAAATATTCCAAAATAAACAAAATTGAAAAATTTGAATCACTTTTAGTCCCTAGCGTTTCAGATAAAGGACACGCAACCTGTACTAATAATCCCAATTTTAATCTCTTGCCAGTTATATTCAACACCTTACTTAAATTTATAATAGCCCCATACCAGGAACAACTCAAATGTCCATCAGCGGGAAAGTAAATGGATTGTGGTATATCCTTATAAAATACTATTTGACCATAAAAGGAATGAATGATGAATATAGAAAACAAGAACAAATCTCAAAAATCCTATGCTGAGTCTGAGAAGCCACATTCAAAGGAGTACATAGTGTATGATTCTATTTCTATGAGAAAGCCAAATAGAAGCAAACTAATCTGTAGAGACAGAAATGAAATGATGGTTGCAGAAAGGAATGGAGTGACTGGAAAACTGTACAAGGGAAATTGGAGTAAGATTGAAATATTCTATATTTTGTGTGGGGTGATGGTTGCACAGTTACATGCTATTATCAAAACTCATCATTGTGAGCACTTAAAATCTTACATTTTATTTTGTGTTGGTTATATGTCAATAAAGGAATCTTGCCAAAATAACTGCTATAGCTGTTACAATTTGCTGAGGACTCTTCCCCAGACCATAAGAACTGATTTAGAGCTAATAACAGTATTTACCTCTGGGGAAAAGCAGTGGGGAACAAGAGTTACTGTTATTGGTCAAAGTTACCTCCAGTTTTACCTGCAATATTTTTCAATACTTTAGCACCTTTCTCTTTTCATTTATATCTAGGCGATCAATTTATATTGGTCTGTAGAGCTGCCTGATTCTTTTTAAAGTTTACATATTTGTGTCAGCCATAGTTTAATCAAGGAAACAAAACATTTAAAGTTATTATAAGAAATACTGTAAGAATCAGACCTTATATAAGTGTAGGAGGAGACAAGGAAGTAAAGATCTGAAAGGAGGAGGTGACATTTCCGGTAAGTTCCTAGCTGGTCAATTTGAGAAGCCAATATGTCAGGTGGAGAGTTGGACCAGAAAGGGAAGCTGGGGGAAAGTCAGAGAAAAGCTGTTCCTCTGAGGTCTGCAGTGAAGCACCAGTTAGCAGGGAAAGTCGAGCGTGGAGCAGAGTGAGGGCTTGTTGCAAACTACTGGCGCCTCTCCGCCTACCCTTCGCCCTTCTAAACACATGAATTTAAGTGAGCCTTAAAGTCTTTTGTCTCAGCTGCCAACATAACACCCAGACCGGAAGAGACCTGGAAATTTCATGGCCTCATCACCAAGCACTGAAAGCATCCAGGAGGCTGGGCAGTGCTGGGGGCAGGCGTCGTCACAGGCTATTTGGGGGAAGTTGGAGAAGGAATTAACATTTACAGAGGAAGCAGAGCTTCTGCCCAGCTGTCAATCATGATGAATTATGTACCTTCGTCAGTGAGCAGACACAGGCAAATGCCGCCAGAAAAGCCCAGAGCCGCTCCCATCACTGTCATGGTACAATCCAGCTACTACAAAGTTCTAGGGAAGGGAAAGCTCCAAAGCAGAGTGGCACTCCAAAGGCCAAGTTCTTCAGCAAAAGAGGTCAGGAAATTAAGAGGGAATGGAGAGAAATAGGCCTGTCCTGGTGACTTGCAGCCATATGGAGGGAGGTTATTAAATGCTTAAAAAATGCTTTTCAAAACAAAACAAAGAGGAGCAAGTGCTGTTCACCTCCAGCTTCCAAATCTCCTACTAATTGTTCCTTTTTTTTTATTTTAAACCAAGAACATGTATTGGTACATTTTACATACAGTGGTCACATTCATCACATTTATTCTGTACCTGTACATGATGCATCTTGGTTCTCCCACCTCTTCCCCACCCCTCCCCTCTGTTCCCTCCCTCCCTATTTACAGCAGGTTTATTCATAATTTTCCATATTTTCCCCTTCCCTTTTCTTTCCTTTGTTGCCTTTCTGCTTTTCCCCCTTCTTTCTTTCTAGTACTCCTCTCCTTTGTATATTATCTTCTTTTTATATATCTATTACACCTCTTTGTCCTTATTTACAGTTATGGTTTCTCATATCAGAGAAACAATTCAATGTGTACTCATGAGTGTCTGATTTATTTCACTTAAAAGTATGTTCTCAAGGAACATTCATTTACATATGAATGACTCCAGATTATCCTTTTTTATGGCAGTGTAGTACTCCATTGTGTAGAAAAACCACATTTTCTTTAGCCATTCATTGGTTGTTGGGCATTTAGGTTGTTTCCAAGACTTAGCTATTACAAATTGTGTTGCTATGAACATGGTGGTGCATACATCCCTGTGGTATGATGATTTTAATTCTTCTGGGAAGATCCCCAGTAGGGGAATAGCTGGGTCAAATGGAACCTCCAGTTGTAATTTTTTGAGGAATCTCCATATTGATGTCCACAGTGGCTGGACCAGTCTAAATGCTAGAGGGGCTGTGGGGAAAAAAGGAACTCCTATTAATTGTTCTTTTGGCCAATTCTGACTCATAGTGCTGCAGGGAAGGAGATTCTGGGAAATGTAGTTCTAGTTTTGCCCAGTTAACTTGGTACCAACTATCATGATAGTATTTCTTTGTATAGCTTTACCATAATTTATTTAATCAATCACCTACTGATGACAATTTGGTTTGTTACTGAGCTTTTGAAATCACAAACCATTATGCAGTGAGTATTCTTGTCAACCCCCATGCACACATGCAAGAGTGCATGTGCAGAATACATTCCCAGGCCATGATGGGTCGGGGTTGATGCACATGTCCATACGCAGTCACATGGCCATGGAGCTAGAGCGCCAAAATTGGCCTCAGCCTGGGTCATCATTAAATCAAACAATAGGTACGATTACTTACTATCTGGGTACTATGAATACTCTATAGTCTTTGCTCCCAAAACTTTGTAAGAAAAATAGCTCCCAAAGTGAAGGCTAAATATTTTTACTCACCAAGGGTCTCTAGCCTTGGCACTATAGAGATTTGAGGCTGGACAATTCCTTATTCCCCCAACAAAAATGTCTTCTTGGAGTTCAAATCACCCCCACTCCCCAGTGAGAACCACTAGGAAAACAACAGATTTCCACAATAAATACTGGGCATGAAATGGAAAAATGAATTTAAATATCACACTTAAATTGCTTTGCATAATAAGGGAAGGAGGATCTAGAGTGTGAGGGTGACAATGTAGATTAAAAGGAATTAAGGATATCAGGCAGAAGAAAAAGTAATCGAGAGAAAGTCTCAGTAGCTCACAAGGCAGGAAAGTAGTATCAGGATTTGGGATGTGCCCTAAAAGAAACTATTTTGAAAATTTTTACATTTTAATTTTCCCTTAGCCTCTATGAACAATCATTTAAACACTATGTTCATTTTTTTCTAATTTACAATTCTCTACCCCCATCTTCAAGAAAATTCACTATCTTCAACTGCTTTGTGCATTTAGTGATAATTTGGAGAAAAGAAGAAAGAGTGCAGTGTCCAGAGAAATAGACAAGATGCTGCTAAGAAGTGGGATTAAGGAGAATATCCCAGAAAATAAATACTACCAGAAAAGCACAGAAATACTAAGACACACTGGACTCCGCTCTTCTTGTGGACGGTGTCTGGATCCACTTTAAGTGGGTATTAAAGGAAAGGGCAGTCACGGGAGGCAAGTCAACTTGGAAACACACACTCCCCCCCCCCTCTATATATATATATATACATGTATGTGTATGTGTATGTGTGTATATGCATTTATATGCGTGTACACACATGTTGTGTACACACACAAACATATATCTATAAAGAAAGGTCTAGAAGGGTGTGTAGAGGGCTGGTATCATTAAGAACAGGAACTCTGAAGTCAGATAGGCTGTTTAACATCCCAATTCTTCCACTTATAAGTATGTATATTTGTGCAAGTCATTAACACTTTTAAAACTCCATTTCTTCCTCTATAGTACAAAAAATAGCAATACCTATCTCACAGAGAGATCGCAAGTATTAAATGAGGTACAACTACAGCGTAGTCAGACAAGTGCTTAGCATATAGAAACTGCTGTATGAAGTTTTACTAAATAAGATCAATAAATACGCATCAAATTGTTAACAGTGATTACTTCTAAGGAACCAGATTACAGTAATTTTGAATTGTTTTAATATTCATCTCTGAGTTTAAATTTTTATACAGTGAGAATGTGTTACTTATACATTCAGGAAAAAGAATAAAAGATTTCCACTTAGGCAAAATGCAAAGTATTTGTGAGAATTTTCATAGTAAGTATCACAAGTAAATTCTTTTCCACAACAAATGGTAACATAATCTACTTATTATAAAGTTTATTCTTTAAAATATAACCCCTATGTTTTAAAGAAGTTTGAATCTGGACATGTGTCTGGCTTCAGATTCAACTTATCCATCATCAGAAAACAAGTAAGACTAATGAACACATTTGTTCGGATTCTGCTTCTATTTCTAGTGTCTATTGCCTTCATAGCACTCATTAGTATCTACTTGTAAAAGATAATGTGTTTGAATCATACAAATCTTGCATTTCTTTAATGGTAACCCAAATTCATCTTTTATTGATAAATAATTAAAATGGCAATAGAGTGTAATATTGCTCTTAAAGATACATTCTGTAGTGACAAAGACAATTGCCAGGAGGCCTTTGCCCTAATAGTCACACTTGGAAACAACAGATGTACATCGAAGTAAAATGCTCACATTTGAGGATCTTTAGAATCTCAAAGCCCAGCTACATCTCTGCTATTTTATAATATTGGTGAAACTTGGTTAAACTCAGATCCAAACAACAATTATCTGTTATGCTTTCAAGCTGTGGAAGAACTGTATTCAGAGAGTCCCGGATTTAAAGACACACACGCTATTGTTCCTGCCTGCCTCCTGGGTGGCTCTCAGTCTGCTCCTGAGGACCACACAGGTTCCCTGGCTGGCGGGGGCAGAGAGGAGGGAGGAGCAAGAAGGGGACTTGTATCAGGAGACTCTCGGATCTTCCGCACCTACTGCAAATACCATCTGTCAGCCTATCTTTGCCCTTTTTTCTGGACCTCGGGCCGTTCCATTATGGAGCACAATAGTAAGACCCACCACTTAGGTAAGTGTGGGGCCCGGGAAACACTGACAGTGTCATTTTTTAAGGAGTTGAGAAGGCAAAGCCTCTGCTGCTTGTACGATATGACTCCAGAACATCTAGCACGGAATTCTCAACCTTGGATTTATAATCAGTCCAGAAGACCAGTATTAAATAAAGCAAGGAGCTGATGCTACTATAAACTAGGTTATAGACCAACATACTAAGAGTCCTTGCACTGCCTTTCACCTCCAGCTTCTGGCAAGTGTATCCTTCCCTTAATTAGAATTTACTGCCCCCTTCCCAACTCCAGCCACGCAGTTATGATAGGACCTGGCACGTTCACGTCTAATCATGCCCTTCTAATCCCAGCTGACAGGTCAAGGGTAAGCAACCATCTGGTACAGCCAGAGTTCTTACAAACTATTTTTAGAAATGAGCCTAAGAATTTGGCTCTTTAGTGGAAGAAGCTGTAGACAGGAAACTCCTATGCAAATTATCAACAGCCCCATTAACTGCCCAGTAGAAAAACTGATCTGCACAAGGAGAAAAGGGAACCAGCACCAAGAGAAGTAGAAACCAAAAAGAAAGATACCATCTCGGCAGGCTGGAGTTCCTCGTTCATAGGTGTCTGAGGCCCCACTGCATTCCTCCCCGGCTGTCTGACAGTTTGTCCTAGCTTTCTTTCAATTATGTTGGCTACCCCAAGATCTTTCTAAATACTACTTCGCCTAAGTTGGTTAAATATGAACTGGAGACAGTTGTCCAAAGTCTAGTGACTCAAATAAGGTCTTGCCAATCCGAAGAAGTTATGAAGTAAGTTTTAAATATGGCTTGAGTAAAATCAGCATGACAGTGATATTCTATTAGATCGACCGTTACAGAGGATTTCCCTAATTAACAAGTTTTCATACCAAATTTGTGTGATGGATTTCCTATCAGTGGATGATTCGTTTGCCATGACATTTTAAAAGATCTTTGTACCTGATATTTCCTCTTCTTGCTTCCTTTTTCAGCGACATTCCTTTACACTTGGTGGCCGGCTGCAAACCTCAAGTCAACCACAATTTTCCAATGTAAGTCTCGGATGTACATCACTCTTCATCATATTTCATGGGCTTATAATGTTCCAGAACTTGGAAAAAAATAGCTGTAAAAGCTTTCATAAGCCTTTTGTTGAAAGCCACCCTAAATCTAGTAAAAATCCTGAACAAATAAGTATATATATAAAATCAGTCAACATGACCTCTTTAGAACACTTCTAAATTACTTTCAGTCAAAAATATATTATTTTAAACATTAACACTCTTGTATTCAATTTGGGAACCCTAAATTCTCCTCTGTCTCAGGCCTCTGGGACAGAGACCAATCTGCTTATTATCAAACAGATTGGTAGCATAAGTAATAAACCATGCAACCTTATTTTTCAGCTCAAATAAATGACTACGGTACTGCTGATTACCTGCAGAGGCAAAAGCTACCGGTGGCAACTTTTGTGAATTAACTGGGGTTCACTGGCATATTCCGCCCCCCCCGGCATATTTTTGAGAATTTAGAATAACTTCTAGAATGAGAGTTAATGTAATGGATGCTTCATTCCATCTACTCAACACATGGGAAAGCAATCTAGTTGTTTTTTCTCTAAAGCAACAAAACAAACAGGTACTTAAACATGTTTCTAAAGTCGTGTGCTAATATGTTTAAATACAGGCTTAAACACCTTATTGGAAAAAACAGGAGTTATGAAAAGAGAGATCTAGGAAAATACTGAGATTTTCTTTGACTTTCATTAGATTCATTGAACCTGCTTGAAATGGAAGACTGAGCAATGAAAATGATCATTTCAAGTTAAACAGTGTCCAAGGAAGAAACTTTACATAAATAAACAAAAGTTCATTGGGTCTCCACTATAATCTATGCTCAGTGCTAGTCATGTGTTACTCTTACAGAGAGGAAATAACTGAATGGCTATGGAAAATATAAAAACATAGTTAAAGCTCATTTTGGACAGCACTCATACAGTGGACGATGTACCTAAGTCATGCAGGGCGTCACTGCTCAAAGTGTGGTCTGCGTGCCTACAGCATCACTTCCCCAGAAGCTCATTAGCAAAGCACAATCCCAAGCCCTGCCCAGACCTCAGAAATCAGAGCTGCATTTTAACAATATCCCATTTGCACATTGGAGTTGGAGAAGCATGTTTTAAGCAACTCCCTTGCCTCATAATGAGGAAAATAAGCTCGCAGAGGTTAAGAGATGTGTCGCGATCAAACAGCTAGTTAGGGAAACAGTTGGGACTCCCAGTTCTCTTAGCTCACAGCCAATGGAACTCCGGATCCTGTAGGATTTCAAACAAGAGGGACTTAAGTGTGTGTCATTCCCTCAAATGACCATTGATTGTTCCCATCACGTCTGTGCAAAGCTCACACAGAGAGCCCAAGAGAGCTCAATCACTCTGCCTCCTCCCAACACTCCCCGCAGGCCAGGCTCACAGCAGCCTCCGCCGGCTCATACTCCTGCCACAGTCCTCCCCAGATGTCCCCCCCTTCACCTGTCCTCATTCCAGCCTTTTCCTGAGACCTGCTAAAGAACTAGGTGCTCCAGGAAGCCTCTCCTAATGACTCCAACCTTCTTCAGGCTCTCCCTTCCTAATTCATGTTTGCTCCCACATACTGCCTTATACATTCTAAACATTGCTTAGTACAATTTGATGCATTTTCTAGTGTCATGTGCTAAACATATTGGCAAAGGATTATAATATAGATGCAACATCTTTCTCTACTGCTCATTTCAATATTGTTTCCCTCCTAGATCACTTGTATTTCATCATAGCAGATGATCTATTAATACAGTACCAGAAATGATACTAAACTCTTTGTGATAAAAGGGACCAAGCTCTTTCCCAATATAGGGATCCTCATTAAAACTTCTCTGAGACATAGTCACTCAATTTTTGCTTGCATAGTTTCTGTACAGTTTTTATTTTGAAAAACCTTACTTATTAGAAAATCCTAAGCTGAAATCTATTTCCCTCTATTTCTACCACACACCCTCAATTCTGTTCTTTGAGGTAATTTAGAGCAGGGTGAATCTATCTCCCACAGAATAGCACTGCAGGTATTTGAACTAATGCAACACACTGCAGTGCTGTGGTACCACAGGGCAGGCCTGGCATTTAGGAGCAATGAAGACCTAAGCCTACACCCTGCGTTTCCTGCCCTCACACTCCTTGACGAATCCATGCTGTCAGTAATTTATGTAGAACACCTACTGTGTGCTGGGCTGTACAGAGCACACGCCTTTCCGGGAGATTACGGGACAGAGGGAAGATGAGAAGATCACACACATCCCTGACTCTGGACAATGGAAATTATTTCACAATGAGTACTTGGGGACATCTCAGCCTGACTTGAATTTCACCCAGATCTTCCTAAGGTGCCAGAGCATAAGCCCATCTAGTCACCATAGGCTTATCCCAATGTGCTTCTATGACTCTTCCTGGGCAAACCATCTTCCCATTGCTGCTCTCTGAGAGAATCCTTCTGCAATGCCTTCTAGAATTCCAACTCCAAAGTCAATAAACTCCCCTAGCCATTCGGCCTTTTACCAAAACACTCCCCCATCTACGTACTAGGATTTCCAGTGCGGATGCTGTTTCCCTTCCCTTCTGAACTGAAGGCCTCTTGTAGCCAACACCTCGGAGCCAAGGAAGGAGGGGCTGCTGTTCTTTAAGCCTCCCAATGGGCTTCCATATTTTTCAATTTTCATTCATTCAGTAACTATTGAGTACCTTCTATGTTTCAGGAACATACAGGGTCATTCACAGAACATACAAACATCTCTTTTAAGACTAATGCAATCTAGTAACAAGAATAACAGCAAAGACTCGTGACAGTCCCTCTCACCTATAAGGACAATTTGTCCTTTTCTGACCAACTGTAACACTGAGGCCATAACTGCCAAATGGGTGACAAGTTGCATTTCTGAGTTTGATTTGCCTTCCTAAAAAAGTGAGACATTTTCCATTAATGTTATCATCATATTGAGGTAAATAGAAGAAATAAAGCTAGGTAGAAAAGAGAACAAGGAAAATCATAATTTTAAAATTGTACCTTTAAAAAAGTGTAGCTAACAATGTTACTTTTCTAGGATAGTCAATCCTCAATTCCTAAGTATTAAAATGATAATCGTGTCTTTTTCCTGTAAAATGGGCCCTTCACCTATAAGTAGAGCCCAGGCTTTCCTCTCTGCACTTTAAATCCACAAATTCTGCAGATCTCTATCCCCAAGACCATGTAAAAAACTCAGCCCCAAACCACAATGTGCCTCTCTCTTGGGGGCATGCATTCCGTTTTCTCTGAGCATGCACTACTTTATCTCTGCCTAATAACTCATTTCTCTACCTTTACAGATGGGTCCTGAGAATTCTTTTACTGTAACGGATGTCAGCAAACCTGTTCCGTAAGTGAGTGAGTCAAGGCCCTGTCTCTTTGAGAGAAACTCCTCAGACCCCATCCGATGACAATATTATAATTTGGAGGGGATAATTCTACTTTTGTAAATTCAAAAGCATGAAAAATAAAAGAAATTGTCGTGCTCATGAGGATCACTCATGTTTTAAAAAGAGATACTAGAAAGCATAAGTTTCTACTTTCTCCTTAATGATGCACCTCCCAATAAAGCTGGTGTTTGTACATTTTCCCTCTGCTACTTTTTTTTCAGTACTGAGGATCGAATCCGGGTCCTTTGTACTGAGCTACATCTTCACCCTTCATCCTGCCCCCTTTTATTGAGATAGGGCCTTGCTAAGTTGCTAAATTGCCTAGACTAGCCTTGAACTTGTGATCCTCCTACCTCAGCCTCTCAGAGTGCTAGCAAAAGGGGACAATTTTTGTGGATGGCTTTTTGTGGATTTTGGAAAGCTACCAACTGGCTACAGAGAAACCCTTGAGTGCCCGGGTCTCACCACTTGAAGGGGTCTTCTAGCCTCACATCATTGCCATCTTGCACATGAAAGTCCACTGTATGACCATGCAATATGCTTTCTGCATCCTATTTCATGTTCCATTTTCGTCTCATTCTAAAGCCACCTAAGAACAAGGCCAATTCTTCCTAATTCATTTTTAATACAAAATAAATACAACTGAACTGCCAGCCTTTGTTCTACCCTCGTAAGAATATACAGTGTTTAAGAACAGCATGCAAAATTCATTACTGGAGTGCTACACATTGAGAAGGCCCCTTTTGGCTCACCCAAGACGGGACTACATAAAAACTAGCACTTGAAAAATGCCTTTTAGTGACAATATACTAAAAATCTTTGTAGCACTCAATAGCTGCTTGCCACATACGCAAATATGTAATTTTAAAACAGGACATACAAAGCAAAAACGTTTTGATATTTTACAAGGTTGATAGGTAGTTTGTAAATTGTGTCGGCACAGTGGTTGGCATCATATAAGTGAATTTAAACTTCCAAATAGGCATTTCATATTTCTGAATGTGAGAATAAATGAAGATATTCACAACACACGCATGCATATGCGTGTGCACGCACGCACGCACGCACACACACACACACACACAGATCATTGGCAACTTTCTCCTGGATTACTCAGTTTTGAGTCAAGTATGTTCACCCACTCTGCCTTTACCAGCATCATCTCTTCATACACCCGTAACTATCTGGCACAGGGTGAAATCATGATTTAGCAAAAGGGCAAGTAGGAGGCAAAATGGAGTACTATCTTCCCTAATTGCTATTTAAAGGGGACAATAAAAGGGATGAAACAAATTCAATTAGCAAAGAAGCGAGAGCATCCCAATGAACTGGCCAAGATAATCAACTTGGAAAATTAGCTATTCAATCTCCACACATTCTCATGTTCATAATTTTTGTGTGTGCTGGTGAAATGCAGCCCCCCACTGAAATCCCTGGGATGAAGGTGCTCTTTATTGTTCTGTGCTAAGTCATTGCAAATGGCCTTGATGAAGCTGGAAGTGAGGATTTTTTAATGCCCTAGTTCATCATTTCCCATTTCGGTGTTACAGTGTTTTGATTAGACTTGCAAAAGTATGTAAAAGAGTAGAGAAGGTGACCCAGTCCAGTCATCCCGCACTTTCATTTTATTCTCACTTCCAGTTGTGTATGGTAGACTCTGGATTTTTCTTATTATTATCATTATCTCTATGAAGTATCATCATCATTTTAAATATCTGACTTTTACTGATTTGTAGACCACCTTCCATAAATTTTAATGAAATTTAATAATTTCCCATTCTAATCTTTTCTTTCTCATTCCATATATCTCAATGTTAGACCTTCTTGCAAACATGTCTTCATCCTTAAAAGCAGTTGCTGTATTACTCATGGAGATCATTGAAAAGACTATAAGCGTTAATAAAACCTGCGGAGAATAAATAGCCACAGTTCCTTCTACCTGCTAATCCTAATTTGATTGTCTACAGGCTATTGGTAGGTTTAAAGTAAATAGCTAAAAGAATGTATTTCAGATTCTCCTTTCATATTCCTTCTCTATTCATGGCTTCGCTAAATTATAATTGTTATCCAAAGCAAGACAGGAATGAAGTGCACGTTTAAACAATAAAATATTTAATAGGACAAGAAGCAATGAATTTGGATGGTTCACAGTCAAGGAATATGAGAACCATAGTCCTGAACATTAATTCTCCAGATAAGAATGTTTTCATTGAAGACTAAGAACATGTCCTTCATAGTGGATTATAGTGGTC
Source organism: Hystrix cristata (assembly GCA_004026905.1). Classification (NCBI taxonomy): domain Eukaryota; kingdom Metazoa; phylum Chordata; class Mammalia; order Rodentia; family Hystricidae; genus Hystrix; species Hystrix cristata. The sequence continues at coordinate 36,198 of PVJO010014937.1, forward strand.
AACTCTTTTTTCTTGAATTAATTTCATGGAACTATTTGGGGGAGGCGGTGCTGGGGATCAAACTCAGGGCATTGGGCTTGCTAGGCTAGTGCTCTACCACTGAGCTAAATCCCCAACCCCTTCATGGAACTATTTTTTAATCAAATATTTGGATCTATCTTTAGAGAAAATAGTTTTTATAACCCTTTCCTCCATATGTGAACAAGCTACATTTCTTGACTTGGAGAAAGACCAAATAATCTGCAAATTCTCAGAGCAGAAATCCAGAGGACACACATGTTATGGGACAGATTAATACTATGGTTTCATAGGCTGTGAGTCACAGGTCACAGTAAGAAGCCCAAGCATTCCGGGTACCAGAAGGCCATCCTTATTTATTTTTTATTAATTCTGAGAAAGAAAAAATGAAGAGAGAAACTAAATCAAAATGAGTAGATAGTACTTCAGGACACTGTCTGCTATTACTGTTAATTTTAGCTAAATAGAAAACACTTATGCAACTAGGTTAAAATCCATTTTCACTAGAAAGACGAAGAGATCTTACCTCATAAATAGGCTTTCACGAATACACATCTTCACAATTGTGGATTAACTACACATTTTAAATTTCTTTATCAGAATAGTGTGTAAGTGTTCCTGGTTTACAACTACTTTAAAACATCTAAAATGACAAACATATGAAACCAGCACATGACAAGGTATATTTTTGCTTCATTAGGTGATGCTACATTAAATTCTCAAGAAGATAAACATTTGGTAGTAAGTTAGATTGTTAGGGTATTATTATAGATACATTCAAATTATTTTGTTGCTTATTAAGTTTCACTCCCTAAATATTTCTTGAGTATCTGTATTTCCCTATCTATTCTGGGGAAAGAGTAAGAGATAAGTTATCCATAGCCCCTATTGCTAAGGATACCACAAGATAACAGAGTTTGACAGCAGGCAAGAAAACACTGCTATGGAATTTTTATGTTATAAAAGATAAAATAGAATATTTGCATTTTCAAATAACTTAGTCCCTTTTATTCTTCTGAGTTATAGCTAATTCTTTACAATTTGTTAAATCTTATAGTTGTCTTACAGCAAAAGGAAAAATAACTATGAAATGTATATAGAATTTTCACTCTGTTTTAGGTGTTTCATATTTTAAAATACTGCATACTTTAAAATAAGTATTGAAAATAACTCTCCAAAAGGATCACATACCATAAGAGTTGAGAAAACATATTTTTGAAAAGTAAGATTTAAATTAAAATTAACCTGATATGGAAAGAGGACTAAAGATAGCTCTGAGGAACATTAATGTAGGTCACAAGTTAAACAGGTTTTTAGAGTTTATTCTGGGTGCCTACAGTAGATATTGATGGAAGTAGATGCCTTCTTGAATATGACCGATCCTTGCTACTATTTTGACAAACAGAATATGCAGAAAAAATGCTGTGTTTGTTTTCCAGGTCCAAACCTTAAGAAACTGGCAGCTTCTACTTCCTGTCTCCTGAAACACTCACTCTTGGGATCCAGCCACCATCTTGCGAGGAAGCCTAGACAGCCCCACAGAAAGGATCTTGTGGAGAAGAACCAGGCACCCTGGCCGACAGCCCCAGTCGAGCTCCCGGCTGCCCTCCCACACCAGGTTTCCAGCCCTGTGAACCACATTGGAAGTGAAAACACAAGCTCAGTCCACCTGCTCCAGCTGACTCCAAGTAGAACAAATACAAGCTGCCCAGATCACTCTTAAGAGTCTGTAATTCTTTTAGAAAAGAATGCAGTATTTTAAAATATAAGACACCTAAAACAGAGTTGGAATTCTATACACATTTCTCAGTTATTTTTCCTTTTTCTCTGAGGCAACCATAAGATTTATGAACAATAAAGAATTAGCTACAAAGAAGAACAAAAGGGACAAAGTTATTTGAATTCCTGACTCACAAAATTGTGGGTAAAATAACATTATTTAGGGGGGTAGATTGTTACACTGTAATAAATCACTGGAACAGAACCTGAGTATGATTAATACCATCACCCCTGTGAAAGAGGTTAAAAGCACTGCTTTTAGAGGCAAACTTCCTGGAATCTAACTGTGTAAACTTGGACAATTCAATCTCTTTGTGTCTCAGATTCTTCTTCTTCTTCTCCTATAAAGTTAGGTTAATTATTATAACTAAGTCATAGGATTTTTTAAAGAATTAAACAAGACAACACCTAGCACTTAGAAAGCGCCTACTACATAGCTAACGTTATTGAGAATTCACATTATCATTTAGGTAAATGTGCTGAAAAATTGGGAACTACTGATTTTAAAGAGACTTAGAGGACACATCTGTTCACAGCTTAAGAGTTTGCCTGTCCGAGTATCAGATTCCTCAGATTTTTTCTGTTCAGCTTCCCATGTAAAATCGTGAGCATGTCAATGACTGTCTCCCTCAGGGTTAATTCAGTGTTCTACTGAGCTCTTCCATTTCATATACTGTGAAAATATTGTTTCAAGCAATAGTCTGTTCATCAAAATCATGTATCTCAATTGTGTTAAGCATACAATGATTCGTCATGTGAGCAAAATAAATCCAGGTTAATTTAATGTAAGTATTTGAGATTTACTTTTTTCTGGCTCTGTGGATTTAAATATTTCTTCCACTTGATTTTTTTTTCCTGTTTTCAGTTAGAAGCAGTATCACAACAAGCAGATCCACAAGATGAATTTGCAAATACCAGTTTCCAAACTTCTGACTTATTCAAAATTAGCAAGCATTCCATCCTCATGTGTATTTTTTTTTTTTTTTTTTTGTGGTGCCGGGGATTGGACTCAGGCCCTTGTGCTTGCAAGGCAAGCACTCTAATCACTGAGCTAAATCCCCAGCTCCCTCATGTGTATTTTAACAATCGCTTATCTTAGTCTTAAATAGTACATAATTCTGCACAAATCAAATAACCTATGGTTTGTATTCAAGTCTAGCATTATTTAACTTTATGCAATTCTGCTAGTTATGCCCTGTGTGAGAGCTTTTAGAGAGGAAAATTAAAGAAAAAATAACACCAAAACAAAAAACCACCACCACATGTTTGAAAATTGAGATCTGAATAATAAACCAGCCTCATTAAATTAGTGTTGTTAATCCAAAGACAATTAGTTTTGCTGTGAGCAGAACACATATACATAGAAACACATTCCAAGTAAAATAGATAATATCGGGAACTCAGAATAGTATTACATAACAAATCATAACAATCTCAACAGATCATGAATGGTATTACTTACAATATTTTAATTTGTGTGTCAGGTTCTTCTAAATGGGAAAAATTTCCTGAATATTTATGCAAAATGAAGGCAAAGAACACTATAAATTGAAATTCAATAAAAGGAGTTTATTTCCAAGCTATAGCTTGGAATCATGTTTTGAATGTTGCTGGCAAAGAATGTATTCTTGATTAGGCTTTGTTAATAGGAAGAATGTTGAGCATATTTCCAGTTCCTTGAGTTTCTGGGACTCTAGAAATCAAATTCTGAGCTATACAAACCAGATCAGCACAATTTCCCCTCCCCCCCTTCAAAAGCAACACTCAACCAGGATAGAGCTGACAGCATGCAAGAGAATTCACAATTACTAGGGTGGTCTCTGAACATGTGGGCAAAATTTTTCTAAAAACAGACATGTTTTAAAAAGTCATAGAGGGGAATAAAGTTGTAAGATCTTATTAAGAGACTGGCTGATGACAGTGAGAAAGAAGAAAACAACATAAGAAATAAAGGACCAAAACCAGCTTATTTGGGGAGGGGAGCAGGAAGAGATTCCAGATGGGATTGTGCCCTCTGTGAACAAAATTGCTTCTGGAAGCACTGTGCCAGATGTTATTGCCCCCAAATTTGTAAATATCTTATAAAAGTAAAAACCAGAATGCCAGATATCAGTTCCCTACTCTACCACTGGCCACCTGTATGATCTAGAAATGCCACTAAATAGTTAGCATTTATTTCCTTGGCTGTACATTAAGAGCAATTACCACACACACCTCCTATTTGTCCTACTGAAATCCATGAACTGGAAGTCTTTGAAAGGGTACACAACTTACAAGTGAAATGGTAGTTTCAAAGTTATCATTTTTATCATCCCCATTCCCAAAGGCCACCCAAGGGGAAGCCTTCCTGAATACTGAGGCCACACCCTTCTTAAACTGCTGATTCCTTAGTGTTTTGTTAGTTCTTCTTACATTGCAGGCTGGCTCAAAACCTGCATGTAACCAGAAAGAATGTCAGTAGTTTTCGTTTTCATTTTTTGTTGTTGTTGCTGTTTTCACTGGTATCTTTGACTTTTACTTACAGCTCTCGTAGCCTCCTCCTCTCTACAGCTCCCCAGCCCTTTGAGCTACATTTCTGTCATCTGATTATCTCCACATACACAGTCCCCCAGCAAACATTAAGTCTAATAAAAACATTACCAAGAGGTATTAAAAGGTGAACCTGCATGTTTTACATTTCCTCTAGAGTCTTATTCTTGGTAATTTACATAACTGCTTCAGAATACTCAACATGCATTTTAAATGTCACCATTTGCAGGGATTATTTGTATATTGCTCTTAATTAACTTCATCTTCAAAACCTGGTTGGCCAGAATCGGGTTTTTGCACATCATATCTCCTGGTCTCACTAGCACTGGTTTAATTAGGCTCGCAGCTTGCTTTCCCCTACATCAAAAGCGGGAAGTGGGGACTTGAGGAGGATTATCATAATAAATAAAATGCGCTTGCTTGTTCTTTGGTTCCTCATTCTGTGTAGTGTTTTTTGGTTCATACTGCAGAAATAATAAATACACAACATGTCTATTTTACATATGATAATACATCCAGGGTGCTGCAGACACGAAAATATTGAACTAACAGCAGTGTTATTTAAAAGCTGAACCTAGTTTCAGTCTCAACATTTTGTCTCAAGAGAATAGAGAATAACTTGTGCTATGTTTTTAATGGCCCACACTCTTTGAGGAACTATTAAGAGAGCAATGTTACCCAAACCATATACTCATTAATTTGTATTCTTATTAGTCTTAAAACTGCAAGAGAAATCACAAAATAAAACCATCTGTAATCAGAATAGTCAGAGAGATGTGAGGAATCTTAGATACATGGAAAAGTGAACATATTGGTGAAACATTAGCTAGAAGAACCTCCATGAATATAATTCAATCCTTTAATGTTTATTTGAAATGGTTTCAAATGATAAGAAAGTCTATAGTACAAAAAAGTAAGTTTGCTTTATTCCTTTGTGACCCTTCAACTAACCCACTCTTTCCCCTGGGCAGCCAGCACTGAGGATATGGTATGCAAATGTTTTGATCATATTCTAGTGCCAGGTACCTGTGTTGATCTATAGATATAATGTTTATAAATATAATCATGCCAATTATATCTATAGCTATAGAATGTGTATACTCACACATTCATTTAATGATTTTCCTCTGGATGAATGTTCAGATTGGAGAATTTTCTAACTCATACATTTTTGGGCATATGTTTAAACATTCCTGGAGTACATATTCTTTGGGGTGAAATTGCTGGTTCAAAGGATATATATGTACATTTTTATTTTGATATCTACAGCCAAATTCTCTTCCAAAAAATGACTAAGTAAATTAAACTCTCACCATGTATGAAAATGAACATTTCCCTAAACTCATCCACACTGGACATTGTGTCATTCTTTCCTATTTTCTAATGTAATTATTAGTTTATTCTTTGTTCTATAATTTCAATAGAATCTTGGAAAAGACCATAAATAAAATATGCACTAAGTTCTCTATTTTTCACTAAAGTAAACACTAAGTGAAACTGAATCATTATCAGGGTACTGAAAAAATCCTGGGAACAAATCAAATGCTTATACATACACATGTGTATACAATATTTAATTTTTGTGGTGTGGAAGACTGATTTTAATTTTTTTCAGCACCAGGGATTGAAACCAAGGAGTGCTAACCTACATCTCCAGCCTATTTTACAGGCATCTGGCCAGGCTGGCCTCAAAATTGAGATCCTCTGGCCTTCACTTTCCAAATAGCTGGTATTACATACAGGCAGGCACCACCATGCCTGGCTGATTTAACTGTTTGTTTGTTAGTTAATTTGTTTGACACAGGGTCTCACTTTGTAACCCAGGCTGGCCTTGACCTGACAGCTATCCTCCTGCCTCGGCCTCCCAAATGCTGAAATTATAGGCATGCATCACCATGCCTGGCTCAAAATTATTTTTAAATGTCTACTGTGACAGATACAGCTTCAGCAACTTCTTAATAACATAGTTTGAGTGCTTTAAAGAGATAATCCAGGTGGGTTTCAGGCCTATTCGGGAGCCTCAGATCTGTGAGTGCCTGCTCCCTCAGTCTGGAGTAGGCCCCGCACTGCCCACTGGTGACTCCATCATGGGTCTCAGGCCTGCCAGCACACCAGCAGGGTCAAAATCCATTAATGTGGGAAAGATTTAGACTGAAGACACTGCCAAGACAAAGAAGGTTATTACATACTTCTCAAGGGAAAACTCCAAGAGGAAGAAATAACAATCATTAATACTTACATGCCAAATATTGGTACATCTAACTACATAAAACAATGATAAGGAACATGAAAGATCAAATAAACACTGACACAATTATAATGGGAGACTTCAATACCCCACTGTCACAAATAGATAGGTCAACTAGACAAAAAATTAACAAAGGAATATCAGAACTGAATCAAATCTGTGAACAAATGGACTTAGCAGATGTATACAAAGTGTTCCACCCTACAATAGCAGAATACACATTCTTCTTAGCTGCACATGGGTCATTCCCCAAAATAGGCTACATACTAGCTCATAAAGCATACTTAAGTAAATGTAAGGGAATTGAAATTATCCCATACATACTATCACACCATAGTTCAATGAAACTGGAATATAATGCCAACAGAAACAAACAAAAAAACCCATAAACATAAACACATGGAAACTAAATAACATCCTTCTGAACAACAGCTGGGTCACAGAAGAAATTAAAGAAGAACTTAGGCAATTTATAATTCAATGATAATCCCAATACAACATACCAGAATCTATGGGATACAATGAAAGTAGAGCTACAAGGGAAATTTAATTCATTGAACCCCATATCAGGAAGAATGTGTTCAAATAAGCAACTTAAAGTTGAACCTCAAATGTCTTGAAAAAGAAGAACAAATCAAACCCAAAGCTCATACAAGAGAGGAAATTATAAAGATCAGAGCTGAAATAAATGCAACTAAGACTAAGAAAACAATACAAAGAATCAACAAATCAAAGAGTTGGTTCTTTGAAAGACTAAACAAAATAGACAAACCCCTAGCCAATCTTATCCAAAAAAAAAAAAAAAGGAAAGAAAAGACCAAAATCCATGCAATAAAAAATGAAAGGGTCACAACTGACCCTACAGAAATCCAAAGGATCATCAGCACCTACTTCAAGGACCTATACTCAACCAAGATGGAAAATACTGAAGAAAGGGACAGATTTTTAGAAACATATGAATTACCAAAACTGAATTAAGAAGAGGTAAAAATACTAAATAACCCAATATCCACCATTGAAATTAAAGAGGCAATTAAAAACCTACCAACAAAGAAAAGCCCACGTCCTGATGGCTTCACAGCTGGATTCTACAAGAAATTCAGAGATGATCAAATACCACTATTCCTCAAACTCTTTAATGAAATTGAAAAGGAAGCAGTACTTCCAAAATCATTCCTGGAAGAAAGCATTACCCTGACACTAAAACCAGAAAAGGATCCAACTAAAAAAGAGAACTACAGGTTAATTTCCCTAATGAACATTGATGCAAAAATTCTCAACAAGATACTGGCAAACAGAATGCAATGAATTATCAAGAAGATTATACATTATGACCAAGTAGGATTCATCCCAGGAATGCAGGAATGGTTCAACATAATGCAAATCAATACACATAACACGCCATATCAACAGAGTCAAAGACAAAAATCACATGATCATCTCAATAGATGCAGAAAAAGCATTTGACAAAATCCAACACCACTCATGATAAAAACTCCACAGAAATTGGGAATAGATGTTCTATATCTATATCTGATAAAAGCCTTCTATGAAAAACTAATGGCCAACATCACACTAAACAGTCAGAAACTGGAAGCTATCACACTAAAATCTGAAACAAAACAAGGATGCCCACTATCACCACTATTATTCAATATAGTTCTAGAAACATTAGCCAGAACAATTAGACAATAGAAAGAAATAAAAGGAATAAAGATAGGAAAGGAAGAACTTAAACTATCATTATCTGCAAATGACATGATACTCTACATAGAAGACCCAAAAAACTCCAACAAAAAACTTCTAGATTTAATAACTAAATTCAGTTGTGTAGCTGGATACAAAGTCAACATCCAAAAATAAATAGCATTCCTATATACAAATAATAAACTCTCTGAAAAAGAAATAGCAGAAAATATTCCTTTCACAATCACATCAAAAATACAAAATACTTAGGAATCTATCTAACAAAGGAAGTAAAAGACCTTTACATCGAAAACTACAGTACTCTAACAAAGGAAATTGAAAGGAATACCAGAAAATGGAAAGATATACCATGTTCTTGGGTAGGAAGAACCAACACAGTGAAAATGGCCATACTTCCTAAACTACTATACAGGTTTAATGCAATTCCAATCAAAATACTAATAGCATACTTCACAGAATTAGAGAAAGCAATATGAAATTCATCTGGAACCAGAAGAGACCAAGAATAGCAAAAACAATTCTGGGCAACAGGGCTAAGACAGGGGGAATCACAATCCCTGACTTGAAATTATACTATAGAGCTACTGTGATAAAAACAGCATGGTACTGGCAAAAAGACAGACCTGAGGATCAGCAGAACAGGTTAGAAGATGCAGAAACAACTCCAAACACACTCAAATACCTCATCTTCGACAAAGGAGCCAAACACCCTCACTGGAAGAAGGATAGCCTCTTTAATAAATGGTGCTGGAAAAATTGGCTTGCCACATGCCAAAAATTAAAACTAGATACATGTCTCTCACCATGTACTAAACTAAAATCAAAGTGGATCAAAGATCTAAACATTAAAACAGAAACACTAAATCTACTGGAAGATAGAATAGGAAGAACTCTTGAAGACATAGGAGTAGGAAAAAAATTTATGAACAGAACCCAGTCTGCACGGGAAATAATACAAAGAATCAGTGCTTGGGACCACATCCTATTAAGAGGCTTTTGCACAGCAAAAGAAATCACCAATAGAGTGAGGTGAAAACCCACAGACTGGGGAAAAAATTTGCCAGCTGTTCCTCAGACAAAGGTCTAACATCTAGACTATATAAAGAACTCTGCTACAATCCAACATTAGGCAGGGGATCATTTCAATTCTTTTGTACTTATTTGAGCATGCTTTATGGAATAAGACACGGTCAGTTGTGGAAAAAAGTTCTGTGTGCTGTTGAAAAAAAGGATGTATACTCTCTTGTTGAATGAAACACTCTGTAGATGCCTGTTAAGCCCATTTATTCAATGGTATGATATAACTCTGATGTTTGCTTATTGACATTTTTGTCTGACCTGTCTAATTGTAAGAACGGGGTATTAAAGTCTATCACTATGATCGTGTTGGTATCTATCTGTCCTTTTAAATCCAGTCATTTTGTTTTATGAAGTTAGATAACCAATATTCATTGCATAGATATTGAAAATTGTTATTTCTTCCTGTTGAATTGTTCCTTTCACCAGTATGTAGTGGGCATGCATTTTAGCTTCAAGTCTGCTGTGTCTGAAAATAAGATAGTTACTTGTGCTTGTTTTCAGGCTCACTTTAAGTCTGCGTATTTCCTTTTGAATGAGGAGTGCCTTTTATGTGCAATATATGGTTGCATTTTATGTTTTGTTTTGTTTTTGCTTTTTGAGACAGGGTCTTGTGATGTAGTTCAGGCTCGTCTTAAACTCAAGATGTAACCCAGGTTGGCCTCAAACTCACAGTGATCCTCCTGCCTCAGCCCCTCAAGTGCTATGATTACAGGCATGTGCCCCTATGTCTGCCTTTGCATTTTACAATCTACTAGTATTTGTCCTTTGATTGAGGAGTTGAGATCATTAACAGTGAAAGTTACTGTTACAAGGTGTTTATTGAATCCTGTCATTGCAATATTTTTCCAGGGCTGATTCCTTTATTTTTTTCTTTTGTTTAAATACTGTACCATTTACATGTATTTTCTTTGAGCGCTTTGGTGCCGATGGCCTCCCTATCTGTCTAGGGTTTTCTTCAGTGTTTTCTGCAATACTGGTTTAGTCGTTTTGTTTTTCTTCAGGATTTCTTTGTCAGGGAAAATCTTTACTTTTCCTTTTGAGGGCTAAATTTACAGAATGTAAAAGTCTGGATTGACAATTGTTTGCTTTTAGCACTTAACAAACTTCACTCCAAGGTTTCCTGACCTTTAAGATTATGTTGAGAAATTCAAAGTTATTCTGACAGGCTTGTCTTTATAGGTTATCTCTTTCTTTCTTTCTTTCTTTCTTTTTCTTTCTTCCTTTCTTTCTTTCTTTCTTTCTTTCTTCCTTTCCTTCTTTCTTTCTTTCTAAGAGCTTTTAGTATTCCCTCCTTTTTTTTGAGTTTCTGGAATTTTGATTATGATGTTTCATGAAGACGTTCTTTTCTAGTCAAGGTTATTTGGGGTTCTATATTCCACTTGTACTAAAAGATTGAATTTTTTCCCTAGATTTGGAAATT
>PVJO010014938.1:0-46695 GCA_004026905.1 Hystrix cristata
GTGCTTGCAAGGCTCTTTACTTGAACTTTTCATGTATTTTTAAGGAAATAATATTTCATTTTTTGTTTTACTTTCATGTGATTCACCTCTTCACTAAGTCAAGTCAGTCTGTGTGAAGAAAGCAACAATATTTGAGAGGGGATTTAAAAATACGTTAACAGGTTATAATGATTGCTTGCATTTAAAAATAAGAATTTTGTTCTGTTTCTGCGCTCCTCACACACAGTCTGAACTTTGCTTCTTTTTTCCACCGCTTGCCGAACATTTTCTTTGTGGATATTTTGCTGACATGACACAAAATACATTCCAACCATAGTAATATGTCCCTTGAAAGATCTCCCTTTGCTCCTCATATCTCAGTCCATGGCAGATTATTCTACTATACACCAAGGAAGAGCTCCAGCTTTGCTTTAAAAAAAAAAAAAAAAAAAAAAAAAAAAAAAAAAAACAGTTACATAGTCACATGACATTTCCTGACCAGTGAAATTCTGCCCAATTTTTAAACCTAAACCAAATAACATCTTCTCACTGAAAGCCTTCTGCAACATAAAATTGGAATTCATAACTCCTTTCTCCCTTACCTACATGCCCATAATAGAGAACTCATCTCAGCGTCTAATATTTTGCTGAAGAGTAACTACTTTCTCATGCGTTATTTGCACGCTGAGACCACTTAAAAGCTGACTGGTGCAAAACAACAGCTGATATCACTCTGCTCGTGATTGAATGGGCTGGAAATCGAGGAAGGACGAACGAGGCAGGCTCGCGGCTCGCCAGGTGATGCAGTCCATAGTCCGTGAAGTCACCAGCTGCGGAGGGTCGGAGGCGGCTGGGCGGGCTGCGGGCCGGCGGGTGGCACCGAGCTGCGCCGAGCTGCCGCCTCGCCCCGTCCGCGGGGTCCCACTCGGCGCCCCGTCCAGTCCAGCTCCTTCCGCCTCCCGAGCTCTGTTTCCCGGGGGTGCTTCAAACCTTCCCCAACGGCGTCGTTCAGCTGCTGGGACTGAGCTCGCTTGTGGCTCGGCTTGAGGGCGCATTAGTCCCGGAGCGCAGTGTCCTGTGTATCCGCCCCGGGGAAGGTGTTGAGTCCCTGCGCATGAAAAGCGGCCCTCATAATGTTGTCGGATGGGAAGGGGGATTCAGAAAACATATCTCCAGGTTCTTTATTCGTGCAGGCAATGAATTGCAGGAGCGAATTTTAGGGCATTGGGAAAGTTTATTTAAGTAACAAAAGGGAGACTGGTTTGGCCAGGTGGGTAAAATAACTAGCTGATGCTGCAGTTAGGAATCTGAAAAGGCCTGGGAGACTAGGGAGCAGGGGGCAAGCGCAAGGCAGAGGGGAGAGCGCGGGGAGAGAGGGGGCGAGCGAGGGGGTGAGAGAGGCAAGAGGGCGAACTCGTGGTGCCATTCATATTTATCTGGATTCTGTTCTCCTGAGAGTTTCTGGATCCCATGAGAAGAGGGGCGATTGGAATTTCGCGCCCCAGGCTGACGTCAGGTCAAAGCCACTCCCCAAGGTCATGTTCATCTTCCCAGCCAGGTCAGGCCACGCCCTATCCCTATATCAGTAACGGAGCCTGCATCTCTCCCGGGCTGTTACAAGCACCGAATGACAAACCAGCAGTGGACGCTGCCTGTAGGGCAGGCAGACAGTATTCGATTATCCGACACAGACCACAGCTTCTCATTTGTACCTGTTTTGTCTCTGTCACAGGCCTCCCCTTGTGGTGATAACTCATGGCTTAGTTTCTGTCTTCTGCAGTTTTAGGTCAATGCCTGAGCTGCAGCATGTCCCAAGAGAAAACTAGATCAACTATATCTCGAATATCAAATCAGAAACTCTCTGTTTCTTCAAACCTCAGAAGGAAACGCACACGAAGAAACTTGTAATTTTTTCTGTTATTCCTTCTAACCTTTCCTTCTCATGATCTCTCTTCTAGAAATTAAAAAAGAAAAATCTGTGAAGACTTCTTCAGTTCTGAAGGATAAAGGTAACAAAATCAATAGCATAATATTAAAAACGTACTACTGAAAATATCTGTGTCTATATAGTAGTTGGTGATGTCTCCTTTGTAGGCAGGTGAACCAAAAAAACACAGCATACACTCATATTTTTAGGAAAACAAATATTTATTCATCTGTCCCTAAAATATTTTCTTTCTGTTTACTATGACCTTAAAAGTACTCTGATTATAATTAGAAACTGAGCAGAAACGCTACATAGGAAAGTCAATGCAAGCCTGCAAGCAGAAGGCCTCTTGCCATTAGTAGATTTGAATCAGAAATCACTTTGAATTTCTGGGGACTCTCTCCAAAGCTGAAATGATGAGCTTACTACCTTCAAATGCACTATGAAAATGTATCTCTTACTCTACCCATTCCTTTGTTCTCCCCCAAAACCAAAGCCATCCCAGGGGCCCTCTGCCTGGGCTGTGTTTCATAACTACATTCGTAGAGACATTAGATAAATGTGCTGAATCTGGAGTTCTGACATCCAGGCCACCCCGCTGAGAATCTGTGCTCACCACCACTTGTCATTTCACAACACATTAATTCTTTGGGCTTAGCTAGGATGTGCAAGAAGAGTAAATTACCCTCATCAGCTTGGAAGAAAAATTAATCATGCTTCCCAGCATGCTTGTACAATTCATGGCTCTGGATTCCATCTTCATATGCTGAAATCCAGAAATAAAAAATTGGCCCCACTCTATATTTAACACCATAAATAGCAATGTCTGTCCCCAAAGCCATTTTCTAAAGTTCTGCAAACTATGTTTAAATCTTGCTTTGAAGGACACCACTTTTTTCAATTTGAATTTTAGTTAACAGATATTAATCATATATATATATATATATATATAGGCTATAATATGTTTGATAAGTATTTACAATATGAAATGATTAAATCAGACTAATTTAGAAATCTGTATCATACTGTTCTGTGGTAAAAACATTTAAAATTCTTTTAGCGATATCACAGTATAAGATGTGTTGATATTTATTATAGTTCACCTTCCGCGCAGCAGAGTACTAAAGGTTTTTCCCGTATCTAACTCAAACTTTGTACCCTTTGACCGACGCTCCCTTTCCCCATCCTCTCACCTCCTTAGCCTCTGGCGTCTGTTATCTTACTTTTTATTCGTGTAAGTTTAGTCTTCTAGATTGTCTATGAGTGAGACGTGCGGTCTGCCTTTCTGTGCCGGGCTGGCGTGGCTTAGCACGGCACCTCTGAACCAGCTCGGGATATGCTGTGACCGCCTCTGAGTCCCCATTGCCACCTCAGGAGCAGAGGCCGGCATGGTAGAGCTCTTTCTTTTTCCCGTCCCATTGCATGAAAAGTTATTTTTACCTGCTAGGTGCATGTAGGACGTCACCGTTGGAGAGGAGGCAGCAGCTAGGTTCCTCCTCTACTTCGTGGTGGGCTCTCGGGCACTAACAATGGTCGAGGCGCTGCGCACGCACGTGTGCCGAGCCCAGGAACCAAATCACACTGCCTTGTAGTGGGTGGGATATAGTTTTATTGGATTTTTTAAACTACAATCTGCATTTTTAACTTTTTGGAAGTTCAAAATGAAATGGTGTATAACTGAAATCATCTTTCTAATTTTATTTTAGCTTTTATCCTAGATTTCTGCCTGAATCTAAAGATTAAAACACCACATTTACATGATGTACACAGTAGTTTTCACTGGTTGTTTAAAAACAAACTGGAAGAAATTAGCTGAGTTAGTGCTGACTAAATAATTTGAGGAGACTTCTAGACGATGATATCTTATATTTTCTGAAATTATAAATAAGTAAGTCACCATCCATTCAAATGCTCCTTGTTTTAAAGTACACTATAACTTGTTCAACAATTTGTCTTTACTCGTGATGAAAACAATCAGAGAAAAGCTTGTTGTATCCTGTGCAGTTGTTGCTTTGTGTCTGATAAAAATCGTTTTTGAAAATGTAAAAGTATCACCCCCTTCATACCCAAATTCAGCCTCCTGATAGCTTGCTGACTCCGTTATATATGTGTTCTCAAATCTCTTTATTGTGGCTTCAAATAAATGCTCAATGTTTCTTTCCAGGGACTATTAAGGGGAAAGAAGTGAAGATCCCAGCTTCCCTCAAGGAAAAAGGTAAAGTCGTATAACGAAATGTGAAACTACGTTGACTACCCACCGCATATTTTGCGTATTCAGTTATTTGCCAGCCGGTAGTACATCATTTCTCTTCTCAGGCTTTCGGAACTGTGGTTTTCACATGCCCCTGTGCTTCTGAACAAAGGCAAAGGGACTCATTTCCCGTCATCAAATCTACGTTGTACAATGAAAACAGCAAAGAGTACTTCTGTGAGAAATACCGAAAAAATCCTTAAAACCCCACTCCGTTCTGGTTCCAAAGAATTCTGTGGGCGATCTAAAGAAAAGACATTTTATACATGTCCAAAGGAGAATGTTAACGACAGCTTTGAATCCAAGTATTTAAAGTGAAATACTTAACATTTCTCTATGAAATCTTGCTATTTTGTAAAGTCAGCTGTAATAGAATCCAAAACAAATATTATAGCTAGGAAGAATTCAGAGGTAAAAGGCCCAATCCTTTCATTTATACATAAACAAAACCCGATAAGTCTAGCACCTTTTAAAAGTTAATAGATTGTGGAGCAGAGCCAGCATTAAAACTACAATCTCCTAAATCAAGCATTCTGCTCCGTCATAACGTGCCACTGTGTACCTTTGGATTTCCCTTGGCAATAAAATGGGAGGCGTGTGGATTGTGATACATCAAATTATTTCCCATAAAACATAAATAATTATGCTAACTTCAGTGTAATACACTTAGTTTCTAACTAATCCAAGTACATTGTGCAGGCATGACATTTTGGTTAAGGTTATCTAATATTCTTGATGTCAAAATTGTGGTCATATTAGTATGTCCCAGGAGGTGGAGAAACCTTGCACCGTACTTTCAATTGTGAATGTTAGAAACAGAACTTGCTAGCATCTACCCTTAACTCGCAAAGAAGAACTGGATAAACTGTTCCACAGTTTAAGAGAATCTCACAGTAAATTTCGGGTTACAGCCATTTTCTACTGGTCATTGAAGAGGAAAGGACTTCCAGTGAACTGGCATGGGTGCATGGTGGAGTTGGGAAAGACATGAAGAAGGTCAGGAAGGGAAAACTGATGGAAGAATCAATCAGAAAAATGAAGGGTGCATGAAGAGCCCCATTAGAAAATGCAGCATTATATAAACATCATGCCCTCAAGTCAGAGATTTTGAATTTTGCAATTAATATTAAATTAGACAAAATTGTTATTTAATGAAACATCAGTACAACATGACTTTTTCTCAGCCCACATGTATACTTAATGTTTTCTAAAGTACTTAATGCAGTATAGCTCCAAACACATTAAGTCATTTATGCTTCATTTGAGATATGTATTATCATACTCAAAACTTAAATTTTTAAAAGCATTCCCCATGATGGTAGTTACTTTGGTGCTATGCACAATTTTGTTGTTTGGGCATCATAATAGAATATTTAGGATATTTTGCCTTACAACAGGATTCATACATGTTACATTCAGTTTCCAACAAGTACATAAATATTGCTACATTTTGTTATTCAAAGGATATGAATTAAATCTAAGAAAATTATCTCGGATTTACCTAAATGATAGCTTATTTTAAATAAATTCTATATTTTAATATGATTTCACTATTAAGCACTTTGGATATTTACATCACAATCTAAACTAAAATGGTTTTATGGAAATGATTTATTCACATAACACTGTTATATTTATTTTGCTACTCCTAAGACAAAAATACCAAAAATGAGGAATAGACAGGGATAATTTACGTTTCTACATTTTGGTTAAGGAAGTTGAGTTTTTGTTCGTGTCTGTCTTTGATGACCAGAAACCTCTGTTGACTCATTTCTCTTTTCTTCGATCCTTCCAGCTTTCTTCTTTCCTTAATCACGTAGCAGAGAGCCAGTCTCTGCCCAGCCAGTTCATGGGGAGAGATAACAGTGGTAGCGAGGGGGCAACATATGTCATACGAAATGACATATGTCAGATGCATTTTTATGTTAAATACTCATTCACTAATTCTGAATTTCTACTTTATTACACCACTTTGGCAAGGGTTTGTATAAAAATCAATTAAATGCTATCATCAGAATTGTAAAGTTTAATTCCACTATTACCATTTTAGAAATTGGGTCTTTGACTAACTATCATGATACATTTTTAGTTAGTCATTATATTTTTCTCACTTAAAGTAAGAAATTATCTCTGCCCAATAACTTCTAAAATGTTAATGGTGCTTTGAAATTTAACGTGTTGAATTTTTATTTCTTCTTCTGCTTGCCAGACCAGTCAGAATTCAAGTCTGGGATGCAAATGGGAATGACAGTACTTGGAGATTTTATCAATAAAGTATAAACCAGATGTGATGGCACACTCCTGTACTTCCAGCACTAGGGAGGCTGAGGCAGGAGATTACCAGGAGCTAGAGGCCACCCTGCACTACATAATGAGCTGAAGGACAGCCTGAATTGCATAGTGAGTCTCTGTGTCAAAACAAACAAAGAAAGTATAATCATGATAATCAAAGTGACTTTCGCTTTCCCCTGTGAGAGGTGACGTTCCCTTAGATTTCCATTCCTTAAACGGGATCGATGCCATCTCACACTTATCAGACCAGTCATAGTTCCAGTGAATCTTCACTAACAGGAATCAGTTTTAAAAGAAAGATTCTTAGGCTAATGTTTTATTACACCTCTCAGGAAACAGAGAGTTCCTTAAAAGGCTTGACTGAATTTCTACTGCAGGAAAATTGAACATAATACCGTATGACAATGTCATGAGCCACAATGCTACATTAATCTATTATGTATTCATCTTACAATATGTAAATACATATACTATGTTTTTCTTTAAATAAATGTAGAGACATATCCTAATTTATGTTCTTAAACCTGACTATGCACTAAAATCGCCTATTGTGTTAAAATGAAATATTGTGCAGGACTCATATCCAGAGACTGTGTCGTAGGGATCGTGTGGTAGAAATATGGAATCTGCCTTTTTCAAGGCCTCATTTTCCAAGACAATGAAAATACATATACAGGCTTGGAGACCTTTTCCAGTCCTCAAATTAAAGCGAGAATGTTGATGGGTAAGTTTTAGAAGGCACAGGCATGAGCCATCAAGGAGGCGGCGTGACTGCGTGTAAAGCGCAGTAGAAGGCACGAGCCACCCCGCGTGCGGGCTGCAGACGGACCTGCGGCTGCGGCCGCTTCGCACAGCGGGGCGGTCACGTCACGGGGTCTGCCGGCTTCGGGTGAGCCTCACGGCAGCTCACCAAGTTTACGCGCAGAGCAGCCACCCTCCGCGCAGCAAGAAAGCCGCAGACGTTGCAGCCGGCGCTTCTCTGGGGCTGCAGTTTGTAGAGCGTTGTAGACTCCGGTGGGAAATGAACTCAGGCTCGCTGTCGAGGCCTGAGACCGTCACCCGCTGAAGGGCGATGTCCTCAGGGATGCTCCTGCCCTGCTGCGGGCCGAGGTCTGGGGTCCTCGGAGTGAGGAGAGGACTGCTGGGCCCCAGGAAGCCTGGGCCGAGGACGGGCGACCTCAGCCACGATTCAGAGGGAAGAAAGTGCAGAGAAACGGCAGGAACCGCAGGAAGGCAGCTCTTGGGCCGGACGTGGCCCTGCGCTCCACATCGGAGGGGAAACGGGCTCTGCGAGTGTAGGAGTACAGGAAACTCACCGAACATTCGGAAATTCATTTAAGTTATCTAAGTAAATGAAGATGTTTCCTTTGCATATCCAGGGTACATTATTTCCCCATCGAATAATATGTAAATTCTAATAAAATATAAAACTATTTCAAAGAACACTATAAATTTTTTTTAAATTTATTTGGAAACGTAAAATGATAAGAATAGGAAATTATTTTTGAAAGACTAAGGTGGAGACTTCCTTAACCAAATATAGTTGTTCACTGTAGAATAAATTTAATTGAAACTACATGGAATTAGTACATATATTGCACACACATAGGAAAGCAGTTCTAGAGAGCACAATGGTGACCCCAGATGCGAATCCCTGCATATAGGAAATAGATTCTGTAACAGTTGTATGACAGGGGAAATAAATAGAAATTCATTTCTGCTCCTCATGAAGGAAAAAGTTTTAAATGCTGTTCTCATACTTACACAGAAAAGAATATAAAATATTTTCAAAGTGACACTTAAACACAGTCAGTTCAAACATTCATGAAAGTGGAAGAGAACATGTACACATATAACTTTTGGCTAGACGTGAATTGTTCATTTAACTAAGAGAGGAGACCCAGAATGGAAATTAGCCATAAGCTGAGAAAATATATTTCCATGCAAATAATTAACAGAAGATATTCAGGTAACATTTTAAATAATTCTGTATTTTATTTTAAAATAGATCGAACACCTGAAATGTCAAACTTATCAATTTACATTTAGTTTAAAAATTATCTAATGAAAAATAATATTCCAAGGAAATTGGAATAACACAAGGAAAAAGTCAACAAAAAGGGACTACAGAGAAGGGTCCACAAGTATGCTCCCTGCTCGTCGAGTGGCTATATATCATCTCTCTTTCCCCCCTTTTTCACCATCCTTAAATTAATTGTCTTCTCTTAGTTTAAAAAGAAAGAAAGAAAATTAATAATAAATTTATCATTACTGAAATGTATGGGCAATGATTTGTGATGAATTAAGTCACCATCTAGACTGCCTAGAATAATTTATTTACATGATAAAGTGTCAGTACGACAGATGAGAGGCCAACGATAAGTGGAGTCTATTGAAACAACATGAACAGTTTTGTTTGGTAAGACATACACTCATATAAACCCCATATTAATATTAGGGCTTCGTGTAAGCTTGGGAGGAAGATTATTGCACTTAGAACTCAATATGATGGACTTGGTAATATATTAAAGTACGAATACAGTTCAGAGTTACTGCCGGGTTCAATACGAAGGAGATGGGATCCTGAGAGGAGACGGATACTAAGGTGGGGACGAGAAGAAGGCAAGAAGGCGGTGTAAGAGCATAATTCTGAGTCACAACGTGCTGAGTGAGAGGCGCTTTTAGGCCATTCAAGTGGAAATGTAGACATGGCAGCTGGCTGTTTTTGTGAGAGGTTCAAAGAAGAGATCTGGGTTGGAGAAAATACTTGTCTGCTAAATGGGCCTTGAATGGACTCTGAAGCATTGGGCGTGCTTGGTGAGTTTTCTTATGGAAGAGTGTTCTGAGTCATATTCTGGACAAGTGAGTGGAGACTGAATCTGCGGAACCCAGAAATTCTTTGTGTGGCTGCAGCCAGCTTGAGGGACAGTGCTCAGCATCTACCAGCTGTGTATGTTCTAGAAGCTGGTGTTTGAGCACATTTTGCTTCCCATTGCGAAGGTCCTGATGGTCATTCTGTAAGCAGTGCTTTAGTTCCGAAATACCCAGACACACAAGCCTCCATATGATCATCTATAAAACGGGTTTGTAATACTACAAATCTCATGGGAATGGTATGTGAAAATTGCACAAATCTCAATTCTTTAGCAGACATGTATTGATCTCTGTTCTGTGCAAAGCACTATCTAGTTGCTTTCATGGAGCAGAGAAAAAAATCCCTCACAAGGCTTGTGAAGTTTATATGATATTGGGGTTGGAGATCTAATAAACAAGAGAATACTTAGTCTTACATAAATGAAATACATGCAGTAATACTCTAAGCTTAGCGACTACCATGTGGACATGCCCAATATCACTGGTTACAAAATTAATAATTTTGGGCTGGGGATTTAGCTCAGTGGTTAAAGCACTTGCCTTGCAAGCACAAGGACACGAGTTCGATCCCCAGCACCAAAAAAAAAAAAAATTAATAATTTTGACTATATTTTATTGCACATGTAAGTCTTCTGTGTGCTGAAGCAGCAGCTAGGGTACAGTCACGCGAATAAAAGAAAGCAGCAAAAACAGTGATGGATATTCAACTTCTTGCTAGCAAAGTTCTCAAAATAGAGGCCTCTGTGAGGAACAGGGGTCTTGGGATTCACGTGCTGAATAAGTCTGTTTCCTTTTGGTTCATGGAGTCAGCACAGAGACTCTGAGCGGGCCCTGCTGCTCTTGTTTCTGACTTGGGTGCTAAAGATTTAGTCCCCCTCTCTACCAGGGGACACTGTGCTGCCAACAATGAACAGTGTGTTAATGAGCAGCCTTCCCAAGGCCTTAGCCATTCCCAGTCGGTAGATGAAATCCACAGCTGGAAAGTCAGTGTGCCTGGGAAAGGCAGGTCCTCAGCCTCACGGCCTCAGCCCAGGAACTTTGGATTCCATGTTTCTGAAATGTTAATGCGGAATGCTCTATACGGAGCCCCGAAATGGCGGCAAAGTTTAAACAAGCTAGATATCGTACTATACTATTATATAATATGGATCAAAAGAATTAATGAGAAAGGACAGAATGAAAAATAAAGGTTCCCTTTGCTCTTTCTGCTCTCCAGATCCCAATTGCTCGCCTTAATCATTGTGTCTTGGTTTCCTGAAACTTCTCACCACGAACTTTTGAGTAAAGTTTTAGAAATGTTTACGTGTTAGTTTTCTTATGTATGACTTGAAGCAGGTCCTGTGTAAGAGCTGCATCATTATATAGTTCAAAAATTAGACTTAACCTTTAGGAGAAAGGCGAGCTACACAGGAAAGGGGCTGCACCCTGAAAGACCAAGTGGTCTAATTAGCTGCCCACTTACGAAGTCTGTTGACAATTTCTCGCAGGCCAGTTGTGTTTTGCACATTCAAGGACAAAATCCTAGTTCTGTAATAAAAAGAAAATTACCTCGAAACATCATGCAGTTAAAGTTTATGAGTATAATATTTAAAATAGCTACGCTCTTTTCTCGTATAACTCTCACATTAACTTTACAACATTATTTCCTCTATTTTAGTAATGACAAAATAGAGGCTTAAAATTTTTAAAAATGCTCAAGGTCACAAAACTCAGTAAAGGAGCTCGATTTTTAATGTAAGATTACATGACCCAAAAGCTCACTTTCACACACCAATAGAACTCATAACTTACCTCGACGTTATATTGATAGTGTTGTTGTTTACATAACACTAAAAATTCACTATAGTGGTACGGAAGCCTGAGCCAAACACATACACATTTGATATGGATGTTCATACGAGTGCTTATGGTTCTATGTACAAGTTAATCCTGGTCGTACTGTACTCAGTGCTCATAAAATATTCTCCACAACTTTATTTTCCAAAATATCTCTTGATGAATATTAAAGCTAAGAATATTCCACTTCCAGGTTTCAATGACAGTGTGACTGACAAAGGTAAGAGCCAGGTGCAGAGCAGGAAGAAAGACGTAAGACTCTTTCAAATAGGCAACTCAAGCTGGGCTGGTGGTGCCAAGCTGTAATCTCTCTGGGATAGTGAGGCTCGCAAGTCCGGTCCCAGGCTGGACATCTAATGCGAATGAACGAAACGCCAGGGAAATCCATCCTAGGAAGGAGGAAGGATGAATTTAAACTAGCAGGAATTTGTTTCTGATAAATGAAAATTCTTAAATCAGACACATTTCAGAAATGGAGGGTAAGAGGGAGCCCGGTGTCGTCCTATCTGGCCTCTGGCATGTGCCCGCTGGTGAGGGGACTAGGCTGGGAAGAGGCAGCCCGGTGTCTGTCATGGGTTTCTGCACAGGACTCACCTTCAGCAAGGCTCAATGGCCGCAGCAGAAACAGAAATAGCACCTCACAGAATGATGACATTAGGAAATTCACAGTGGTCCAGTACTTGGGCCATAATAAATACTCCAGGAAATCAATTCTCATTATTATAATTTTGATAATTTGCTCGAAAGTTCAAAGTACACTGTTGGCATTAGCATTATTCAATAAAGAAGGAATAATTAGGAAGAGAAGGAATCGCTTCCTTTTCAAAGAAACAGAAAGCTCATCAATGTTCACCATCAAAGGGAGCCTTGTTTTATTGCCAGTGAAGGAATTACATGATTTAGCTGTAGCCTAAATTGGCTGAGAAAAATCATATAGCAGCAGGAAACTCAATAATAAAATTGAATCACTGAATTAATGGAGGAGATATGTGCTATATTTGGACACAGAAAAATAAAACACGTAATTGAAGAAAAGTTTCTAAAATAGAATGTAAATGTAAAAGCTATATGACCTTGAATATCTAACTCTAGTTCTAGAAGCATAAGATAAATCAATTTGTTCTAGAACTACAACAGATATACAACGTGGAGCCTTCGTTCCTTCTGTTTGCCATTTCTTCACTCACTCATTCATTCAGTTATATTTATTGATCATTTACCATGTAGTAGATATTTGAGCAGACCTTGGTGTTTTAGTAGTAAAGCAGGCATACTACTTGCTTTAAAATCTAAATAGGGAGCACAGAAAACAAACAAAAGGTACATAAAATTATGTTGTATACAATGTTAAGGCACAAAAACTTGACATCAGTTTCGTCCTACCCAGTTAAGTGAACCTGTAAATTCAGAGAGAGAAATATGCCAAAAGGGTCAAAGTACCATAATAGCACTGATATCACTTTTCACAAGATGTGCATTCTGGCATTAAAGTAGGGTATTAATGGCTATGTGATTCTCATTTACGTAAAATTTTGCAGTTAAACAGATTTTTTTTATAGTGTAACCAGAGAAAATGAGAACCACTAGGCTAAAACGTGAATAAAATTGGCTACTGTGCTTGACATGCAGCCTGTGCTCGCGAAGCTTCCCGATCAGGAGGTTAGATTTCCTGCGGTTCTCAAGGGGGACAACTATAACATATCAGAATCCCCTATTAGCGACAAGAAGACACTGTGCCAAGAAAGGAGAACTGTAAAGCATGGGCGATAAGTGAAACCCAAGTTGGAAACCTGAATGTAGAATAGCTATTGTAGCAGATAGGATGGGAATGGGAATATTAATTGCATAGTTTTAAAAATATGTGTTTTAAAAACATTTTTCAATACGATATTAAGTTACAATGTAGAATTTCTAGACAAAATTCATTATCCTGTGACAATAAGTGAACAAGACGCTTTATTCCCATTTTTTATATCACGACAATTTTATAAAATTTAGTAATAATGGAAGCATTAATAAAACAATTGTATCATTTTGAAAGTATTCAGTTAACCACCAGGTGGTGCTCCATGAATTGAAGTATAGTAGTCAAAAATAGAAATTGTATAAACTGAATACTAAGGAAAATTTATGCTACATTTTCCTAAACAGTTTTTTTTTTGACTTTATTTTTTATTTTTTTAATTGACTTTAAAATGAGTGAATAGTTTTTTGTTTTTTTTTTTTTTAAACCAAGAACATGTATTGGTACATTCTTCATACAATGGTCTCATTCATTACAATTATTCTGTACCTATACATGATGTATCTTGGTTCTCCCCCCTCCCCCGCCCCTCCCCTCTGCACCCTCTCTCCCTATTTACAGCAGGTTCGTTTATCATTTTCCATATTTTCCCTTTCCCCTCTCTTTCCCCTGTTGCCTTTCTGCTTTTCCCCTTCTTTCCTTCTAGTACTCCTCTCCTCTGCACACCATCTTCCTTTTATATAATATCTATTACACCTCTTTGTCCTTATTTACAGTTATCCTAAACAGTTTTTAAAATTTTCTTATTCACAGTATTTACAGAACTCTTATGAATAATAGGAGATTAGTTTTTATTAAAGATAAGATGTCAAATTACTTGATGACTATAAAACATTTTAGCAAATTGGATTTTAAAAATCAAAGTAATTTTGTTACTTGATAATTTATCAAAAATGAATGCTCCATTACTGATGGACATGTATAATTATTATTGGACTCAAGAATATATGAGAAAAGTTAATAAAATCTGTCCATTACTCAACTAAGTATTGATTTTTTTTAATGATCGTTTTTCCTTTTGTTATATGTGTGTACGTGTATTTTTTTTTCCAGTACCTGAAACCAGAAGAGATGAAAAGGTCCCCAAAGCAGGTGAGTGTGCTTTGCAACACTTAGATTTGAGTTAATGGCCTCTTTGTCTGAATAAGACCAGTTGTACCCTTGGGACAGGGCGCCCAAAGTATTGAAAAAATACCAATGAAATGAAATGAAATGAAATATCTGCTAAAAGTAAAATAGATTCCATGCTTTCTGGTTGCATATTTGGAATAAATTCACCAAAGCACTAAAACCATTAGCACTGCTGCGCTTTGTTCAGCTAGTAGACAATTAAATACTGCTTATAAAGTGTTATAGGGGCAATATGACTTTGAGAGTCTCCAGCCAGAGAATGATAAATGTCTAAAACATATGATCAGTTAAGTTTCGTACTCCTACATTCACCCTACTTTCAACCATTTTTAAAAATCTCAAAACACTAGTTCATATAGCTCAGTCTAATGGATTCAACCCTTTTCTTTCTTATTAGTCAAATATGCAAATATTCTTTGGAGAGATAATTCATTCTCTCTCTGGCTATAACCTAGAAAACTGGAATACCTTTAAAATAAGCTTCCTTAAAATAGATTTTGCAAGAGAGGAAATCAAGAGATTAGCTGAGCGTGCAGGTTCGATGAAACTTGGAGAAGAAATATCTCCGAATAGGAAAAGCGTGGAAAAAGGAGACTATAAATCGAGATGAAAATTTCAGTTAATTACACTATTTCTGAGGCTAAATTTATTCTCTTTTATGTTTTTGTAAGTAAATTTTATATCTTCATATATTTATGCAAAAGAAGATAGTATCTGTATACTTCTCTGTATAGGAAAGGTGATACTTCCTAAATATAGATATTCATAGTTTTGTTTTGGTTTTTTTTTGGTACCAGGGACCGAACTCAGGGCCTTGTGCCACAGTTTTGGTTTTAAAACTCATATTGTCGTTTGTATAAGCTTTAACCTATAATTAAGTAATCATTACAAGTAATTCACCTTTCTGTGTGTATGTTTAATATCAATCTGAAGTATTAATATCATTTTTCTTAAAAGTATTGCCAACATACAAAAAGAAATTGTCATTCTTTAGTGAAAAAGTAGCCATTTTAAGTGACTTCATATCATCTGAAAGCGCGCGTTCCCTGGCAGGTCGATGGAAAAATTGGCAATTTTAAGCAATCTGGAAAAGTGTATACTTCAGTTAAGATGATATATCGTTTATAACAAAAATTACCACCGAACTTTACACATATCCGCAGAAACAAGAAAGTTTCTTATGAAAACTGTAGTGTTGTTCCCGTTTTTATGGGTTTAGTGAAAGCTTACTAATCAGACAAAAGGCACATTATGTTGCCCTTTTCTGTACGCATAACACTGCATTTTATGCCTCGTTTCACTCTTGGTATATAGATTAAAAAGCAACGTATGAGCTATAAATTACCTGTTATTAGTTTGCATTATATATTTGTGTGTGTTTTTATGTGATTTATTTTCAACTTCCTATAAGGGAAAGATTAGCATTACTATCATTTTTATAAAATATAATCAAGCGTTTACTAAAAACATATATTATGCTAAAATCACTGCCACGTGTCCGGTATTGAGCTCGATAGTACAAAGCTTACCAACAAGCGATTAGACACCGTTTCTGTTCCACGAGGTATCAGCGGGGATGGGAATGGATTGTTTAAAGATGGCTGGGAGGCAATCGCATCAGTGCGGTGTGCTCTGGGATGGAGAGAGGGCGGTCTGTGGCTCCTCTACAGTCCGTGAAAGCCTCAGCAGTGGTGAGTTTGAACAGACTCTTAGGAAAACGCAAGAGAAAGAGGGCCAGGGAGATGGTTACTACCTGGTAGCAACAGTGCTGGCGTTGTACCAGAAAGACGTGGACTTAACTCTACCCCTTTCTGGGGTGTGACAAACTCGCGTTTCTGCTCTTTCGTTTCTTTACGTGTCGTGTGAAGGTCATTTGTAGGGAACAAGGTGACACTTGCCCCTAGTTTGGCTCCAATACACCTCAACTCTGGGCAGGAGTGAGGGGTGCAGCACTAGTGAGAAGGAGTGAGGAGAGGACCCAGCCACGTGGTGGGCAGACTCCAGGGGCCACGTGACGAGCAAAAACGCAGAAGTGGGGTGCAGCCACGCAAGACTAGCTCTGGGAGTCTAGGAACGGGGTTTTAGGAGGCCAAAGTGAATTTGGATCCTTGAGAGATGGATGAGAAGGGATTTTGTCAGTCTTATGACAGCAGGTGGAGTAAGTTCCTGCAGAAGGAAACTGGAGCCGGGGATTTGAACCTAAACCTTTTTGTAATCACCCCAGTATTATAAAATCAGGAAAGAACTGTCCCAGATATAAGAAGGGTTGGATACACCCTGGAAGTGGAGGGAATTAGTTTAATTAAGAAGAAAAAATTTCCCCTGAGTTTTGAGGGAATGCTGAAAGGACAGATTAAATTAGAGCTGAGTGTGTAAGATGATGTGGCTGCTTGGTGATTTTTCTCCTAACATGTATGTGACAGGGACCAATAACATGCTTCTTGTGAAATCCAGGAAATGGCTTTCTTCTAGCTTGATATAGTGACCCCTAGAAAATATTACACAATGTTTACTACCTTATAATTTTTTTTTAGGAAAAATCATTTCTTTGACACATCTAATGCATTTAATCCACAACTGTTAAAAATAAAACATCAGAAAATGAATGCACATTAAAATACTATTGCCACATTATAATAATTTATTTTAATATGACATACAATCAGACACTAAAATTTTTATTTCCTTCATAAAAATGATGGGAAACATATCATGCATTTTGTTAGGTAATTTTAAAAAGTTAAGTATTATTTTCAGGAAAAGCAGACATTAATCATAAATAGTAATATCATTAAAGAACAAAAACTACTTCTATTCCACATATGAGATTATGCAGTACTAGTTTTTCTGAGACTGGTTTATTTCACTTAGCATAATCCCATCCACATTTATCCTTATTTCTACAAATGGAATAGAGAATGTGGTCAAAGATCATAAAGGTTCTGTTGTGTGAGAGGAATAATTTCTGGAGACCAGATGCGTAGCATGGTAACTGTTGTGGTTTGCATGTTTGGGTCCCCTCCAAATCCATATGTTGGAAATTTCATCACCTATTTTATAGTAGTAGGAGATGAGGTCTTGGGAAGGTGATTTGTTGCCCTTATAAAGGAGTCCCTGGAGTGGACGTCCTCAGAGAAGGGGCCTTAGAAATCATCCTGCCCCTTCCTCCCTGTAAACAGCAGGAATGTGCTGTCCATGAACCAGGAATCTGTCCCCAGATGCAAAGGCTGTCAGTTTATCAGCACACTGATCTTGGACTTCTCAGGCTCTAAAGTGGACAGTAAGTTTCTCTTGTTTATAAACTATCCAGTCAGTAGTATTTTGGCACAGGAACCAAAACAGATGAAGACATTGAACATAGTGAATGACACTGCTGTTTATACTTTAAATTTGTTGAGAGTTCAACTTAAGTAATCTTCTCAATACCAAAAAAAATCTCAAAAAATCATCACTATATCACTGTATGAGGTGACGGCTGTGTTAGTTAGCTTGTATATGCAGTGTGGATACCCTGTATATGGATATCAAAGCATTGTAGTGTAGACCTTGAATATGTATGATTTTTTCATTGTCGAGTATGCTTCAAATGAAGCTGGAAAAATTTTAAAAACAAAAAGGACTCTTTCCAAAGAGGAACATTACCTTTTTTTTTAACTAAAAGAACTCTTTTTTTTTTTTTTTTTTTTGGTTCTGGGTATCGAACTCGGGTCCTTGTGCTTGCAAGGCAAGCGCTTTAACCACTGAGCTAAATCCCCAGCCCTAAAAGAACTCTTATAATCAAAGCAATAATTTCCTTACTAAGAAAATTAATATTTATATACAAAATCTTCATAGTTCTTTAACTGCCTAATTAACATATTCTGTCTGCCTCTCACTTTGCTTAAAATTGAATGCAACACGTCTTCCACTATGTTTTTCGTTTGTTCCTTATCTCCATAAATGGCATTCATGACTCACAATTCAGTTACACTGACTTAAACTTCTGAGTCATTTATACTTCCTCCTCCTTCTCTTTCACCACTCAGTATACTCACCGGTTCCAAGTTATGTGACCCTCAAAATGACTCCTGAACATGTTCTCTACTTTTTTTTATCTTAATACTCTAGTTCTGGTTCTTATCATTTGTTTTCTTAATAAATACACAAAGACATTAATTAAATATCTCGTTTCCATTTCGCTTTTAAAGATCCATAACCAGTCTGTGCTAGTTATTTTTACAAGGGAGCGTCTGCAGGGAACAGTGCTAGGTTTCCCTTGTCCACTGTCACTGCATTACTGTGCCCTGCCCCATATTTCTTCTTGCAGCTCCCCTTTTTCCATCCACCACCACCACCACAGCCCCACATAGACACTTAAAAAGCATCACCAGTTCTGTGGCTACTCAGAGACTTTGAATCTGCCTGCTTAACTCTGGCCAATACTGAAAGCATTCTACCTATTCATTTTACTTCCAATCTTGTGAGAAAAAAAAAAAAAGCTTCGTTCTTATCCTCCATCTTGCAGCCATAAACATACACCACAGACACTGCAGCTTTGGTCTATTTGCATGTGTTTGCTTCTAGTACATGATATGCTGCCCGTGTTTGTTGCACACGTTACTTCTTTCTGTCTAAGCTTCTGTATTATGTCTACTAGGATCTTTGTTTTCCTTAATTTCTTGGAAAAATTACTCAGCAGTCATCATGATCATTTTTTAAAGAAAATCTATTTTGATATGTGTCTTGTCTTCATGCAGAGCCGCTGACCAGTGGAGGGTGGGTGTTGCTGCGGAAGAGCTCTAGGGGAGGAGAAATGGAGCGGTTTATATCAAGTCACTTAACTTCTAGCATTGCAGTAACTTCTTTAAAACAAAGTTATGGACAATACATTTCCTGGCAATCTATCAAGCTCATTGAAAGAATCATGATGTAAAATGAGTATGAACGTACCTAAAAGACATGCTCACACACACACACATACACACACACACACACACAATTTATTCAAACTGTAGTCCACAGAGCATTAGCATCACCGTGTTGCTTATTAGAAAGGTCTAATCTCAGGTCTAATCAAGAATTGCTGAACAAGATTTGAATTTTTACAAGATCCCTAAGTCATCCATATGCACATTAATGCTGGATAAGCCTTGTTCAAGAATCCACAGACATCTATTACTGCTTTACTGCCTGGGTGGGGTCATCAAGCTTCTATCTTGCCACAAAAATGACTAAAAGAGGGCATGTATGATCCTGCTTTCACTGGCTTATCAATGTTTTTTCCATTTCATCTGTATCCAGAGCCGTTAAATGGCCATGCGTAGGACACTGCATAACTGCTCTCTAACTAGCAGCGTGTCCTCATACATTGAGCATGGTGTGCATGTCCAAGCACAGTCTCATTTGACAAGTGATTTCTGGACTTTGCCATCCTAAAAAAGATGGAAGGAAACAAGCAATACTTTCCCTGACATTGCATATGCAAAAAGGTTTACCTGTGCATTCATTTGAGCTTTAAAGTAATAAATCCACATTTAGCTAGAAGAATATGTACATCGAGGGTAAGCTGCCTTCGTGTTTTACCAAATGGCTAAAAATAGTCACACAGTAGGTAAATAAATTAAGCAAATAAAATCAGTGTCATTTCCACCTATTAGTCTCCAAAGTATCTTGGAGTCATATTACTTATGGAACTTACTTTTAATTCATTATTCCACTCAATTTTTGTCTTTCATCAGTTTGAACAAACACATTATAATGTCTGTTTAAAAGCTACCATAGTAATAATGTAAGAGAATTACATATAGATATCTAGAATTGTATGAAGAGAAGTATACGTGGATACTTTGCAAGGGACATAAAGATGAGTAATATGAACTCTCAAGATTTATCAAGACAAAGGTCATATAAACAAAAAAAGAGTAACAGGAAAGAATAATGAAAATCCAACAGAGAGTGCACATCTTGTGAATACAGAGGAGAATCTTCACTTCCTCTAGCCTTGCTATCCAGGAAAGACTGATTCGGAGACAGGACTCAGGCCAACGGTGGGCAGGCCGGGCCGCGCAGTGCTGGGCGAGCAGGGAGTGAGGAGACCAGAACAGCAACAGCAAACCGCGGTCGCCTCAGGAAGGAAGGAGCGCCTCTTTTTTCCTGAAGGATATTGGGAATAACCAAATGCTTTAAGCAAAATGATACCAGGCTTAAAGCCGATTTTCAGGTTGCTCTTTGTAAGTGAACATTGTGATTGGAAATAAAGATGGTGCTAATTGTTCTAGGAAAGTCAGTTCTGGATGATGAGACTATTACACTGACAGTCTGAGGGAGGAGCTCTTCATAGAGCTTCCCTTTAAAAAGAGGAGAGATTACAGAAACAATGTAAATATTACCACATTTTGGGAAACGGAGGAGAATGAATGAGGAAAATATAAGACAACCCGCAGGCTTATTTCTTGGAATGTGGACAGCAATGGCATTTACTGTGACCTGAATTTCCAAAAGAAGTGACAGATTTAGAAAAGGTAAATGTATTTGCGATACAAATTTTAGCTATATTAGTCTGCAAATTTTTGGTTAGTTACTATATGTTAGGTGACAGGGGCACATGCAAATACAGATCGATAAACACAGTCAGATTCCTGCCTCCCCAACTTCACTCTGTCTGCACTGAGGGAGGGAGAGACATGTTGAACTGGCAGTTCTCAGGACACATGCACACAGGTGTGGTGGGCGGGCATCTTGGGAGAATGCACAGTTAGAATCGGAAACTTCCAGCACGGATGTGCTGGCTAAAATGATGGGAGGTTTCTTTATTCTTTTTTTTTTTTTCTGTTGTAGTTTCAGTACTAAGAATTGAACTCAGGGCTTCCACACCGAGCTACAGCCCCAGAGACAGGATCTCACTAAATTGCCCAGGTTGGCATTGAACTTGGAATCTTCTTGCCTCAGTTTCCCAGTGGGATAGGATTACAAGTGTGTGCCACCATGCCTGGCTTGGTGTGAGATTTTGACATCTCTCATGGATTGTGTGAAATAGAGGACGACCAAAGACTGAGGAAACAAATTATGGCGGGCACTGCTATTTGAAGGAGTAGAGAGGAGGAGACCCTGCAGGTTGAGGAAGAGGGAGGAGGAAGAGGAGAGGAGAAGAGAGAAGAGGAAGACAAGGAGGAGGGGGAGCAAGAAGAGGAAGGAGGTAGAGGAGGAGAAAAAATAAGAAGAAAAACAAAAGATATTGCCATAGAAGTCAGAGGTACTGTGTCAGAAACCAGGGAAAGAATTTCCAGGCAAAAGAAGCTGTTGACATGTTAAATGTAGCATGAACTGACAGTAAGATAATGACTACAAGGCATTTCCTGGAATGTGTAAGCTTGAGTTGTTAATGATCATAAGAGCTGGATGATGGGTGAGGCTGAATGAGGAGGAATCAGATTGCTATACTTTGAAGCTTTTTCGAGTTTGAGAATTGGAGTTAAAAAATATTGAGAAAATATAGTGTGTTTTGTATAATTGTAGGCTATTATTTCAAAGTCTTGTCTAAAGAAGGAAAAGAAAGATCGTTAAATTAGGAAAAGATCATGGCAGAGTAAAAAGTGTGAGATGGGATACCAGAGAATTTGTGATGTAAATGGATCCCCTTTTATCAAACAAGTATAATGGGCGCTGTCTCTTCAGCTTTACAGAGCTGCATGTGTATAAAAGGCTGTGATAACCCTTGTAATTTTAAAACCATTAATTGTTTCCTCTTTCCTTTGAAAACCATGAAATGCCGTGTAGTTCAGCTTAGGAGTATAAATACTCCTAATGTTATATGTTGTAGTATATGTCTATGTTTTAGAATGTTATGATAGATAATGTTATATACATATACATGTTATATAATGTTCTAAGAGCAGTATTAAGCTGAACACACGCTGAGAAATGATATCTTACCTTAATTAACTTAAAATATTTGGAGAAATACTAGAACAAAAATAATTTTTAAAGTTAGTGAAAATACAGAGTCCACAAAAAAAGATGTAAACATGCTTCAGGAAAAGAAAAACTGAAGTGTGTACACATTTTTTTGGCAGACTCTTTAGATATTGGAAAACAAAAGCCAAACTGAGAAGGGTTGGAAATAACATTCAAGCTGAGCTGGAATCAAAACAATGAAAGTATGTCAGCATGTGCGATATGTTTATGTGCAGGCGTTGCTATTTCGAAACTCTGTTGTGGGTTTTCCTACAAATGAGAGGAAACAAATTGCACTGCAGATTATTTCGGGCTGGGAGCACAGCCTCTCATTTTCCTCTGGTCTGCTCCTGGGTTGGAAGCATGCTGGAAGGACAAACAGAGTCATTTCTCTCAGATGAATTTGAATCGCTTTCTCTGTCATTGTTTGTTGAGTAACTACCATTATAATATGAGTATTTGCCATTATAATATACAGAGGAGTTTTGGGTTTTTCTAAGAAGGAAACTTGTAATGAATAGGAAAGCTGTAGAGATTTGAACCATATCAGTTCAAAGATATATATCCAGTGCTTACCAACCCTACATCCCAGAAAATGTAAAAATAACTAATGTTGGTGGGGAGCCTTTGTTCAGTTAATCAAGAGGATTTATTCACTTATTATAATTTGATCTCATAATATAAAATCATAATTTGTCATTTACATTCCATTATGTACCCAAGTTAAAAGCAAGGAAGGAGGCTTGCGAAGATCAAATGGACACCTCCCATATTGCAAAGTTCGCAGATTGGGTGGCTTCTTTGAACATATGACTGACTTTGCACACTCAGGTTGACCTCAGAGGAAGTGAAAGACTAGGAAGGTCATGAAACACGGTCTTTTACTGTAAATTAACTTCATAAAGCAGTGCACTTTCATCTTGCCTCTATATCCTGAATATTACTTTATCGCCAAAAACAGAATTTTAAAAACACTCTAAGTATTCTAGTCTCAGAATAATATAAGCAGAATGAAAGCAGGAGGTGAGGAACAAATAAAAAACTTGGAGTTGTGAACAATTTTGAATTGGAAGTCTAAATTAATGCTTGGATATGAAATTTAGATACACTGCTAATGAATTGGGGCGGGAGACTCTGTGCTCCCGAGGGTAGGGATATTGCTGGTTTGCATCCCGCCATTCCTGTGCAGAGTTTCTGGAGCAGACAAAGGACCCAGTAAATGTCTTTCAGTGAATAAATGTGAATTTGGTCACATACTAAAATGGACCTACGTGTTTGATCCTCAATTTCTTAAGCTGAGAAATTGACCTCCTAGAGATTATTATACATGTTAAGATATTCCTTCTAAATATCTACCATAAGTTCAAGACAAACATTAAAACATTAGTCATAGATTTTACTAATAAGTACCTGAGATAAAAAACTCTAGAATAAGAATTTTGAAGATCTTTCAAAATCTGACAACTACAAATTATTGGTCATTTGTTTAGCAAAACAAAAGCAGTTTTTATTTTCTATGAATCTGGTGCTGTCATTGAGAAACTTCTTTTTGAAGAAATTTATCATTTAGTACCTATGACAGGTGCGATTCTCTCAGCCATTTTAGAACCTCTGAGAGATGCACCCTGTACAGATCCCAGGAAAATATTCACATCATATCCAGGGAAAAGGGAGACCAAAGCCATTTTTTTTCTTTTTTAGTTTATGGGAATAAAAGGGGAGTAAAATCTCTTTTTTAATCTACAAAACATCCTGCTTTCCATTTTCAATTCAATCTAAAAACTAATTCAGGAAGAGGGTAGTAATGAGATTTGAATTGAGATCTTTCAGGGTGGTAAAAACAGTTCACTAGAGCAGGCTTTATTACTTGCCATAGAAGAAGTTGATGGGGTGGCTCTTCTAAATTAAAATAAAATCTCAGGAGCTTTGTAGACACTTGCTTGTTAAGAAGCCAACTCTATTACAAAGATTTCCACCTCTTGGCTGGATTGTGAGTGCCTCTGACAAAA
Source organism: Hystrix cristata (assembly GCA_004026905.1). Classification (NCBI taxonomy): domain Eukaryota; kingdom Metazoa; phylum Chordata; class Mammalia; order Rodentia; family Hystricidae; genus Hystrix; species Hystrix cristata. The sequence goes on from PVJO010014938.1 coordinate 24,036, forward strand.
CATTATGAAAGTTGTAAGAATCTTATTTTCTCTTTGCAAACCCATTGTTTGCATCGTCTTTGCTATTCTAAAATATGCTAGTTTATTAATTCCTTCAACCTATTCTTAGTCTCCAGTTTTACTTTCTCTGATACAGGCATTAACATACCTTTATGCTATTTGCAGTGAACATTCAATACATTTTTCTGGCTTTTTAAGAAAAATTTCTGCCTCGCTTAATAGTCTTTCACATTTCAATATGGCAAATTAGTATAATCATATCTTTATGCAGAAATATTTCTCAAGGTTGTGATGAAATGTTTATACTTGTGATGTACTTAAAAGAGGATCGGTATCAATAATTATTTTTTGGTATTAGCAGTTGAATCACAGTCCATAGGAAGTGTTTCTGATGCCTCTTGTGGGCAGACACAGGCATCTTCTTTTCTCTTTCACGTGCTCCTGAAGGTTAGTGCTCATTAAGATAAAACATCTTAACAAAAGAAAACAGGACTATTTTTTTGGATGTTGTACATAAAAATAAGTAGAAGACACTATCTATCTCTTCTAGTCTCATCTATCTGAGAATATTCAGAACAGAAAGTTCTCAGCTTGAACACTGGTAGCCATTTAATTATGGCAGGAAATCATGACTTTGGTGGCCACGCCTGACTTTGTTAGATGTGCACGCAAGGTCAGACATCTGACTGTACCCTCCTCTTCATGTACCCTCCATCCTTGTGAAGTGCTCTAACCAATGCCTGACTTTTAAAACAAGAATTGGATGTCAAAGTCTTGGGGATTCATTTGTTAACATCTCATTTTTCCCCTAATAACCACTTGAATCAGAATATGATGAAAAGGTAACTAGAATGACTAACTTTAGTAAATTATAGTAATTAACCTGTGCTGCGCCAGGTGGTGCTAATCAATAGAAAATTATTTCCAATGACTGTTCTACTACAGATCAAAATCACCTGCTAGTCACACCTAAGCATGGTATAATTTTCTCCCTATTTTAGGTGAAATTATCATAACAAACGCTAATGACAAATCTCGTACACACACTTGCCAATGATTTCTTTTCACATATTTCAAAGCAAGATAACCACAGCATAATTTTGAAAAGCATAGTGCATGGACGGGGAAAAAGGAGGATTCCTGTTAATGGAAGAGTTTCAGAATTAAAATGACTTTCCCTTTCTGCAACTGCTCCAAAATTTCAGCAGGACCTTCAATGAGCTGTCAGTGGGGATGTGCTTTCTGTGTGGATTCCTCGAGAAAGCAAGTCTCCGCTGAGGAAGTGGCCGTCACTTGTTTTTTGACCACAATTATTGGTGAGGTGTGAGACAGTGTACAAGCGCTGAGAATATAAATCTAGTAGTTGCAACTCTGCTGACCGAATTCCACAATTTTAATGGGAAAGATGACAATTAAAATATAAATTACTGGGAATGATTATAATGTACATCGATGATGGTTTACATAGGATATGCGAGTGCAGATTAGATACTTCCAACTCATCCTGGAAGATCAGCCCATTTTCCATTTCTATAGCAAAATACCTGAAGCTGAGTAATTTATAAAATGAAGTTTGTTTAGCTCTGCGAGTCTGAGGTCAGGGCACTGGCATTTGCCCGGCATTTTGTGAGGGCCTCCCTTCTGCATCATGAAATGGCCGAGAGCGTCATGTGGTAAGAGTGTGTGAACCAGAGAGCTTGGTGTTGTAACATAGCACTAATCTGTTAATTTAATCCACTCCTGAGGGTACAGGCCACTTGAATAGCCGTGTATTAATTGTCCCACTTGATGTCACCCATTAATACCTCACTATAGAGCATAAACTTCAAGATGGGTATCGGTGGGGACATTCAAGCCATAGCTATCAGAAAGGGCTTCTTGAGGGAGATGGAGGCTGACCTGAGTCTTAGGATATAACCAAATATGGTGAGAGTGGCAAAAAGGGGAAAACATGAGGTGAGGAAAGAGAGAAGAAAATGAAAATAATACAACTGAGGCAAAGTTGGAGGCCGATCTGAGGAGGACACGGGCATGTGCAGGGCGTCCTCCAGATACAGTGAATAAGTGAAGTCCACAGGACTCTGAACAGGTGGCTAGCAGTGGTGGAGCATGGAGAGGAACCCTGGATGGCCTCAAGCCTTCTGGGTAGAAGAGTAGATGGAATATGATTTACTGATACAGCAAACATGTCCGACAGAGGAATAATAGATCGTGAGTTCAATTTTGGATTTACGAAGTTTGAATTTCCTAACCTACATACACCTATCTTTAAAATCTTAGATATATGGGTTAATAAATGAACAAGCATATTTATCCTTTTTATTCTATTCTTCCATGTATTTAAAATAATATGTGCAATACTTGAAATTACTATCCTTTAGCATGCCCTTTGAAGGAACTTTTCCTAGTGTAATAGTTCAACTGAATCTCATTCCTATTGCTGTGAGTGGGATTCAACTCATTTGTAAGAATTCAGTTTCAAAAAAGAAAATTAAATAGGTAACAGTTATTGGGAATTTGCTATCTTAATAGTTAAATAATAGTTTTTTAAAAGTAAATTCAACCATTTACTTTAGCAAAATCCAGTAAGGCATGTGCTGTTGTATTCCAGAAGTTTGAAATAAAAAAATGAGAATTAGAGTTTTAATATCAATTCTCAACATCATAAATCTGATAAAAGTGGCAGAAGTGAGATTTGAAACTGTGTTGTCTCTTCCCAGAATCTGGGATAATAAACACTTCATGAAACATGAAAAAAATTCAGTTTCATTTAAAAAATAAGACTAATAGGCTAAATATGTTTGGAACCTGAACTTTTCAGCATGTGCTAAATGCTGTGCCAATGTCTGCTGGAGCAATGATTAAATAATTGAAAATTTATGATGTGCTGTCAGTGCTACACCAAGACCAAATGTTACAAGTGACTTCAGTTAGCCACCTCCGTTTCTCTCTTGATTCTCCATTAATTTCCTATAAGCTTTCATGTTTGATCATGGGGAAAACAAAACATTAGCTGCTAAGTGGTTTTGTCAAAATCGCCTTGAACTTTTTGACCATCATGGGACAGGACCAAAGTGTCCATTACCACTTACTTGGAGCAAAACATAATATGAAGTCTGAGATTAACTGTTAAAAATTGAGTGGTCAACAGAAAGGTGCTTTAACATCTGCTAAAAATACTCCACAGAAACTCATTATAGTACAGCCCCAAGAAATTTAACAAAATAATGGGAGTCTAGAGAACTTAGCAAAGAACAGAGCCAAGAAGGAAGGAAAGACAGGGCAAACATAGACCTTAGCAGCAGGTCTTACTTAAGAGAACTTACCAAATGTTGTCGTATATTACTGCCAAGTATTGCTGCTTTCAAACAAAAGGACACCATGAATAACATTTTTGTTTCCTACGTATCACAACACATTTCTATCTCTTCCAACATGTAATAGAAATTCTTCCAGGAATTCAGTTTTACTTATCAGAGGCAATTCTTACTTACCAAGCAAAACTCAGATAAAGAGTCATATTCAAAACATTAATAATCATTTCCTTCACTGATTTTCAGCATTATATAAACGATATTAACCCTGACACAATCTCTCATTAAATCTCTAAAAACATTTTTCTGGAATTAGATTAATAATATATTCTTGTTATTTTAAGCTTGTGACTTCTAACAGTACACTTGATAAATGAAATTGGTACTGCCTGAGACCATTTGCGTAAGAAAAGGGAGAAAAAAGAACTTTTGTTCACTCAAATTCATATACAAATCAGAAACCATTTCCGTTTAGATTTTTTATAATGTGTTTTTATATTTAACATTTGTACTTCCTCTATTCTAATCTTTCTCATTAAAAGATTACACAACCTCATAAAACATATAGCTGAGTAATAATGGATTCTGTTAAAATGCAGTAAGATTTCTAGCCTGATGGAAGCAGTCCATAGAAGTCCTACAATGTTTTCTTGTGTCCCCCAAACAGGCTGCTCATTCCTTATTCATAGCACAAGTTGAGATACTCATTTTCAAGTCAACTTAAATGGTTAAAATGCTTATTAGATTTTTTTTTTTTCCTGGTTGGTCAAGTGTCTACAGCAGAGTCAACTTCTGTGGGCCTGAATACATCTGGGACAGACTCACTGGTCTTAAAAGCAAGCCCTGTTGCATATCTTTTTATTTGAACATGCTCCCGCAGCAGCAAATCTATCAGGAATTGAGTAAATAGATTTCTGAAAGAGCAATAAACAAAGGAAGAATTAATGCTGAAACATTTCATGTTGATTTTTATCAGATTCTGACTTCCTGTTAAATGGTCCACTCTTTAGATTTAAGCTAGTGCATTTTAAAGTTTCTGTTTATCATATATACATCTTACTTTTTGTTTCTAATATTTAGTTATTTTTAATTGACAAATATTAATTATATATATTTATAGACTACAATGTAATGTTTTGGTCCATGTATACATTTTAGAAAGAATTAACCAAGCTGATTAATGTACCACTTATCCTTTTTAATGATGAGAATATTAAATATTCTTTTAGCAAATTTGAAATAGCATGTCATTAATTGTGGTGACCATACAATGCATTAGGTCACTGAAACATATTTCTTCCATCTCGTGCAACTTTCTACCCTCCAATAAAACTTCCCAGCCCTCCTTCTCCTGCCCAACTCTGGTAAATGCCTTTCTGAGCTCTCATTCTATGCCACTATCTTTTTTTGTTCCCACAAATATAAGAAATTTTATAGCAAAGTCACGTGTAGCTCAACACTGGGGACACATTCCAAGAAATGTGTTGTGAAGTAATTGCATTGTTCTGTGAGGTCATGGTGTGTATTTGCAGAAGAGATGGAATAGCCTGTCATACCCCGGGGTGTATGGTGTAGACTTTTGCTCCGAGGCTATGAACCTAGACAGCATGTTACAGCACTGAACCCTGCAGCCAGTGGCTAACCAATGGTAAATACTTGTGCATTTAAACAAAGTTAAACATAGAAAAGCCATGGTAAAATATAGTGCTTAAAATTCTATTAGGGGCTGTTGTATGGAAATGATACCCCCATGTAGAGTATGTGCCTGCACAGAGCTCACAGGACCGGGGGCAGCTTTGGTGAGTCAGGGAGCGGGACACCGCCATGCCCTGCTGTCTACCATAAATACTTGCACTCGGCTGCCACTTAATTTATTTTAACATGTTTTTCTTTCTTCAGTAAGTCAGCTTGCTCTCACATTTTTTACTTTACAAAATTAAAAAATTTTAACTCTTAATATTTAAAACAAATTTTATAGTTTTACAAAATCTTTTCTTTCTTTATATCCTTGTTCTACAAACATTTTTCTATTTAAAAATTTTAAGTTTAAATAAACTTGTTAAAACTAAGAAGCTGTTAGTCTAGACCTACACAGGGTAGACGTCACCAGTGTGATTGTCTTCCACCTGTGCGTCCATCTCACTGGAAGGTCTTCAAGGCCCATGACATGCCCGGAACTGACTTCTATGATAGCACTGTCTTCTTGTGGGAAACCTCCTGAGAGATCTACCTGAGGCTGCTTTACAGTAAATGTGTGTCTGTCTATCTATCTATCTATCTGTCTATCTATCTTCCATATATATATATTATATATATATATCTCCTTATACATACATATGTATATATTCTTTCTTCTTTCATACTCTAAAGTAGTAGTAGAAGTACAGCGTAGTAAGTACATAAACCAGTAACATAGTCATTTGTCATTTGTTATTATTATCAAGCATTTTTACTGTGATAGCTGTGTGTGCTATACTTTCCTGTGACTGGCAATACAGTAGATTTGTTTATCCTATATCTGCACAAGCGCATGAGGAATGTGTTGTACTACAATGTCACTAGGTGATAGGAATAATTCTGCTTCATCATCATTTTAGGAGAACTACCTTATGAAGTCCATTATTAATAAAAATGCCTTTATGCAGAACATGGCTGTATTTGTCTTCCTGTGTCTGGATTAATTTATTTAATGTAATGTCATCCAGCTCCAACAAGGTTTTCATGAATAAGAGAATTTCCTGATTTTTAAAGATCACGTTCCAATGTGTGTGTACCAGATTTTCTCTTTCTTTTCATTTATTGGTGGACATGTAAGTGGCTTCCTTTTTTTTTGAACTATTGTGAATAATGCTGAAATGAACACTAGAGTCTGGATATCTCTTCAGTGTCTCAATTCAAGCTCCTCTGGGTGTACACCTAGAAGTGGGATTACCAGATCATACGGTAATTATAGTTTTAGTTTGTTGAGGGACTTTGTATTAGTTTCCAAAGTGACTGTACTAATTTATGTTCCCACCAACAGTAGACAAGTGTTCCCTTTGTGGTGTCATCATCCACCTTTCTGATAATAACCATTCTTACAAGCATGAGGGATCATTCACTGTGGTAGGAAAATGCAGCCCCGGTATGACTAGAGATGATCTGTATTTCTTCTCTTGAGGATTTGTCTGCTCAGATTTTTTACTCACATTTTAATCAGGTTGTTTTCTCACTTCTGAGTCGTTCGAGTTTCTTGCATAGTTTGGATGTTAGTCCCTTATTAGATAAATGGTTTTCATATGTTTTCTCCCAATCCAGAACTTGCCTCTTCATTCTGTTAGTTGTTTCCTTTGTTGTGCAGAAACTTTTTAGTTTGATGCAATTTCATTTGTCTATATTTGCTCTTATTTCTGATGTTCTTGTGGTTTTGTCCAAGAAGTCATTACCCAGACAAATGTGGTGGAGCTTTCCCCTATTATTTTCTTCTAGTACAGTTTTCTTTCTTACGTTTAAGTCTTTAATCCATCTTTCATTTTCATTTAATTTTTGCATATGGTGTAAAATAAAGTTCCGATTTCAGTCTTCTACATGCAGACATCCAGTTTTCACACCATTTATTAAAGAAACTATCTTTTCCTCATTTTGTGTTCTAGGCACCTGAGTTGGAAATTTATTGATTGTAAATACCTGAGTTTCTTTTTGGGATTCCTATCCCACTGCAATGGTTGATGTGTCTATATTTACTCCCATATCATGGTGTTTTGATTATAATAGTTCTATAATAGCATTTAGCTCTATTCTTTTTGTTGAAGATTGCTTTGTGTATTTGGAGTCTTCTGGTTCCATATACATTTTATGGTTCTTTTTTCTATTTCTGTGAAAATGACACTGAAATTTCATAGATATTCCATTAAAGATTTAAATTAATATTTAATATAAGTACATGTTTCATTTTAGACCTGAATGAGATTTTAGACATCAATTAATCTGATGTTATGTTTCTTAATCTTATCTTTCTATTTCTTAATCTCTATTTCTTTTCTTTTTGGAAAAAAGAACCTAACAGATTAAACAGTCATGTAAATTTTCCATAGCAAATAATTGTCCAAATGAGAATCAGAATCTGGATCTTAAGCACTTTTATCTGTTGCTTGTCCCAGATTACTCCAAAATAAATGATTTTAGAATGTCCTAATAAAAATTTTCATAATTTTGTTCAGATTTTACTTTCAAATGTTTATATATATATATGTATATATGTATATAAGCTATTACTTTGTATTCATAATTTTGATGGTCACAGCTTTAATGATTCTTATCTAATATTTTACAATATTCTTGATTCGCTCTCTTTTACTTATTTTTAAAACATTGAATATGACCTTTATTTTTAAATCCTACAGTACTGATAGAATGAGAACTATTACATTAATATTTTATTTCCTTTTAATACATTTCAGGTATCTTGAAAAATACAGAAAACATAAAAAGTACAATAAATTATAAATCTAAAATTCCTATATTTAAAATAATTTATACATGTGTGTATGTGTATAGGTTTTTTACTCTTATTCATTATTTGAAATGTACTCCATGAAGTAAAGTTAATTACTATCTCCATGTTCCCATCAAAGTTACTCTTTTATTTCCTCTGTAAAAATAAACAATTCTTGTGTAACATGCAGTGGATTTCCCATCACAGCCTTTATAGTTCTCAATCATAAATGTCCAAATAGCATATTACTGTCATCATGATTGAAAATTGGACACATGACAACCAACACAAGCATGCTCTGTTTTTAGCTTTACTCTCTCATGTCCCAGTAGACTGAAAACTGTCTCTCTGACATTAATTAAGCTTTATTTGCTGAAATGTGTCATAAACAATTAGCTGTGACTCAGAATTTTGAAGGACAGCCTCACCTGTATACTAAACGAATGCTGTCAATAAAAGCAACGGTGGTTGCCAAACACGGGTTCTCAGACTTCAACATGTGATCAGTACACCTGGAAGGCTCAATTTACATGGCTAATAATTTCCCAGGTCAAGCTGTCGTTTGAGAACCACCAACTCACAGATTCCTCCTCCACAATCTACTCTTGCCCCCTTGCTGCCTGAATTTTGACTTTAAGCAATACCTAAGCTCAAACCATGGATATACAATTTCATGTGGTATAATAATTTGTATACAGTATCTCTATGTCACGTGTTCTCCTGCTTTAAAATGTCTAATATCCTCTCAACAGTTCGTTTGACATCAAGAAAGTGGGAATTTAAACATGCTAGGGCATATTTAGATTTTGTATTGGAAAGTTCCATTACTAGGACCTCTTCATTCTCCTCTTTTGTGTAATTTAGCCACCGATTCTTAACAAATTACTAAAAATAGTCTTATATCTGCTGTATCTTGGCAAATGTTCATTTTATCACTTTAACACAACAGTCGGCACACCCAGGTGGTCGTCAGAATCGCCCGAGAAGGCTGCAGAATGACGGGGTTCTGGGCCCTGGCTCTGGCGTTTTGGACTCGGGAGTTCTAGGGTGAGGCCAGGAGTCTGAGCCTCCAGGAGCTCCACCTCCGGGACCCCTGTTCGGGGACGACCCCAGGGGAGCTATCCCCAAGGCCTCTTGGGGAAAGGAAACCTCTTCTAGGTCAGCACCAAAGTTCCTGGAGTTTTAGAGTTCTCTTGTGTATTGCATGATCTGCGAAGACGCTCTGCTACGGTGTCAGATTCTCATCTCTTTTCAGGTAAAATGTACTTATTTAATGATATTTTCTGTAATATTATCCAAGTGATTTTTCCCGAGAAGATCTATAAATGTTTGGTCTGCCTAAGGTAATGTTACATCTCTGAATTTCATGCAATTCAAATCCTGTGATAATCACCTGATTCTTCGTGACAAAAGGGAAATACAGTAAGCTTACTGGAGGAGGACCTGTAAGGCAGTTCTGTGCTATAATAAACCACCTTATAAATCAGGTTAACAAGTCCATGAACATTTAATCTCCTGCTTGTTATTAGGTATTTTACTTTCCTTTTGAAATGCCAATTCTGAACAACGTGATCATTAGTAGGCTTCAGGGTGCTCCAAGTGGGTTCTGTATGTATCTATCACGTAGCGGGTGACGGGAACGTTCAAGTAAGCACAGTGTGTGAAGTTGCTTCATCGGTGACATGAATTTGCCGTGTGTCTTTTTATAAATATGTTAAACTTACTTTTGGACATGAAATCCAAATGAATCAGAAAATCATTAAATGAAATTATTCATCTATTGATCATTATTACATAATTAATCACCCTAGTGAAAAACTGGTTAAGCAGAAGATTATTTAAAAGCCTTTATTAATGTTACTAACTTTATTGCTTACTGGATTAAAATTGTTAATAGGTTGAACTATGGAGACTTAAGTTTAATATAGACTTCTGACTATTAATACATGTATAGTGCCAGAAGCAATATTATTTTGATACTCAAAATCTGTGTAAATGTTCATATGTGCAGTCTAGAGAAGTTGACTTTTCAGAAGGCAAGAGTAGACGAGTGGTTTCCAGAGGTGCGATGGGTAGAGGTGTGGGAGAGACGGGGAAAGGCCAATCAGTGGTTACTAAATTATAGTTAGATAGAAGAAGTAGGATCTGTTGTTCTATTGCACGGCAGAGTTGGTATAAGACAACCATAATGTACTGCATGTTTCTAAAGAGTAGAAGAGATTTTCAATATTTTCACCACAAAGAAATAAATGATTAAGGCAATATATTTCTTCTGACTCAAGGAATATGAAATGTACACAGGTTCCAAAATACTAGACAGAACCCCACAAGTGTGTAGTTTTAAGGGTCAATAAAAATAAATAAGTAAATAATCCATGTGAATGTCATATTGCTAGATTTAGTGTACAAGAAATAATTTATTAGCTGATCAAATAATTTATTAAGTATATCGTAAAATATCCAGTGATAAAAGAAAGGAATAAATAATATTCTCTTTTCCTTGTTTTAACTACTGTTATACTTTTTTGTTGTTGTTCTGCTTTGTCTTGTTTTATTATGCTAGAGATCGAACCCAGGGCCTCATGTGTACTAAGCATGAGTTACAACTACTGAATTACAACTCCAGCTTCTGTTTTTCTCTTCTGTTTGCCTTTAAATTAATGTGATGACGGCACTTGGGTACGGCAGGCTTGTCTTCCATGATTGAAATTACAGAAAGTCTCGCGTGCCTACTGAGGATGGCAGAGTTGCAATGTTATAAACTAGAACTGATTTCAGAGGCAATTGGAACTGTTAGTTAATTGTTGCAGGAATTATTCATTGTTCTAAATCCAATATTTAATATAATATTTAATATAGTAAACAGCTTTTACCATAATCAACTCAAATATTTAAAAATAACAAACGCATCTCAAAAAGATTATCAGAAAAATGTTAAAGTTAGGGATTTTATTTATTAGGCATTCATGAACTGAAAATTCTGTTACATCCACTACTAACCACTTTACCAGGCTTAAAGTGTCATTGTTATATGTTCTAGTATACAAAATTTTGAGAGTTCAGTTATAAATTGACTGATGTATTGTAGCAGAACAATTATCCTTCATCAATCTCTGGCCTGTCAGCAGGAAAGATCTTATGGCTTTCAAGTAAGTTATGTACCCCACCAAGCTTCTAGAAAGAAGTTTCGTGTTCTGATTTTCATAGTGTGTATTCATTTAATCAGTCAACATATATTTATGTATAAATTCCAGTATGTTAGGAACCATGATAAATTTTAGAAACATGCAAAACTCTGTTCTTAAATAGGGCTGGAGAGATAATCAAGCAGACATTTCAATGCTATATGATTAGTCCTAAGAGAAAGATAAAGCAAGACCACATTGGAGTATAAAACATGCACCTAACTCAAATGGAGGGGTTAAGGAAATGTTATCTACAACAGCATATTTTGAGTAATATTTTAATAAAAGTAGCTTTGCCAATTGAAGAAAGAATATTCTGGACAGATCAACAGAGGGACCTTAAGTTGGTTTTCAGAAATACAATGCTTCAGTATGGTTTGAATACAGAAGACAAAATGATGAGCAAAGAAAAGAGGGTGATGAGATAAGCAGCAATCAGATGCACCCAACGCTCCATAAGCCAGGCAGGGGCAAGTGGAGGGCTGGTGGCAACACAGCTTGCTGAAGAGAAGTGATACGGGAAATGCCAAGACATGGTGTTTGGAAAAGCTCTCTGGCTACAGATTGTAATACATGCCGTGGGAGAAAATCTGTGTCTTCAATACCAGTTTGGATATTCTTGGTAATGGTGGCGAGAGGCCGTGTTTACTGAACTGAAGCACCAGCACAGGGTATTAGTTTCCCAGGGCCACCATAAGATAACAAACTGGGCAGCTTAAAGAAACAGAAATACATCATCTCAAAATGTAGGAGTTTGGACCAGACTTCTGATCCAATCTCTGGTTGTTGGTAGGACCATACTTTCTCCGCAGGCTCTAGAGGACGCTCTGCTCCAGGCTTTTCTTAGATGCTAGTATCACTGGAAATCCTTGGGATTCCTTGGCTTGTAGCCACATCACCTTCATCTCCACTTCTGTTGTCACAGGACGTTCTCCTTGGTGCTGCCATTCATCTTCCTTCTCGGTGTGTCCATGCCTGTGACCCTGTTCCTCTTGTTAAAGGAATGCCAGTTATAATGAATTAAACTCACCCTAATAATTTCATCTTAACTTGATTCTATCTTCAAAGTGCCTATTTACAAACAAGGTCTCACCAGTAAGATACTGAGTGTTCGGACTTCCCCGTTTATTGTGGGGAGTCACAATTAAACTCAATAAAATCCAAAGAAAACATAAAAAATAGAGACATGTGATGTGTTGTAAATGAAGTTAAATTTGGAAATAAAATAGATATAGAACATAGCATGTGAAGACCCAACTCTGAAACTTAAAGTTTTGTAAATAAACAGCATCATGGGAATAAGTGGTTGCCTAATATTTATCAAGACCTGCTTTTATCAATAACTAGCACTCTTAAATCAAGATATTCTTAACCAGTTTGCTTTCAAGAGCAAAATACAACACCCTAATATTTACACACAACTAGGTACAATTTATGTTTTTGTGTGTTTTGGTGCATATTTCTAAGAGAATTATACTAACAGATACACAAAAACAAATATTCCCTAGAGGCTCTGTGACCTTAATTTCATTCTTACACTTAATTGGAGGACACAGATATGAAAATAAATACTTACATCACATTTATTGAGCCCAAACTTATTTTTTTCTTATTGGACTGTGCTTGGTACACTGTGGTCAGTAGTTGAGAGCAGAAGTTGGAGTACTGTGAAAATTGTTACATATTTAGGGTAGGAGTATTGTTGAGTATGTCATTCACTACATCACACTTCTCTAAATTTAAATACGTGTTTGTATTAGTAACATTAAGCTAAAAGAATTAATATTGCATACAAGAGTTTGTGAGTGAATTAGTTTAACAGTGCGATAAAACTAAATGAAGAGTTTTATTAGGGAAAATGAATTTTCAATTAGAAATTTAATATATACATTAAATTGTATGTGATATAGAATTTCGACATAGAAGAGCAGCTCGAGTTTATGTCATTTGACTTTGATTTTCAAATATTTAATTTTCTGTCATATTCAATAATGTCAATCCAAAAAGCACTGTATGACTCAATAGTTAATATGTTTTTGACTTCTTTCTAGGCAAAGAAGTCCAGTCTAAACCTTCACGTATGTCATATGCATGCAAATGAATGAATGAATGCACAAATAAAATGTCTTAAATGCATGTTTCTACTTATCCTCTGATTCTATGTGGAATATTTTGCTTACAGTAAAAGGCTTAACTATTTTGCTCAGACAATGTGCTTTTATCCAAAATGTATTTCTTAGCCCATACTACACTGAAATTTTCCTTTATCTGTATTCACTGAAGATACAAACCAATAACTTTTCTAACCTTGTTATTAAAAATCTTAGCTGATATTTCCGTTTTTCTCAAAATAATTTTTATTCTGGTTGATACTGACAGACCTTTACTTGTCTGTTTGTATTTATTTGCCATAATCATAAGTAAAAAAAATTAATATGACAGATTAAATACAATGAGAAATATATAAAAGAAATGTGCATGAATATAGAAATTTAACAAAATTATATCATCATTGTTGCTAATGTTTCCCTGTATTTTTAGAACCACACATAAAAAAGGAAGAGAAACAAGGTATGTACATTTTATGTATACATTATGTGTGCATTCTGTATTTATAATGAATAGCACATCTCTTAGCATTGTCAAACCAAATTAATACAAATCAAACACCAAACTTTATCCTGGCCAAGTTTAAAACACAAAGCAAACAAAATATGTATTTATGTGAGCCATCCATTCCTGTGAAAAAAAATTGACATCTATGAAATTCCTGAGAAATTTATATCGCTCAGGAGAAGCAATTGACTAATGAGTTAACTCCTACAAAACCACAATTTTTCCAGATTGTAGCAAAACACAGACATTGTATCAGAATAATAGTTGTTATGATCCTTTTCTTTTTCTAAGGTCCTTAGACAGACATTTCTGAGAGGTACAGTAGGTACCCAAAACTTTTCAGAAGAACACACAGCAAAGCGATTCTGAAAACAGTTAAAATTTTGATTCATGTATCCTACTTGTATTAGTTTTGTGGAGATGCTTTAGTAAAATACCGCAGACTGGGTGACTTACAAAATAGACAATTATTCTCACAGCTCTAGGACGTTTGGAGGGCTGTTTCTCTTAGAACTTGCAGAGAAGCATCTTCCTTTGTCTCTGCTGGCTTTCATGTCTCTTGGTGTCTCTTGGCTTGAGCTGCATGTCTCCAACCTCTGCCTCCATCCCCACAAGGACATCTCCTGTCTTCATGTCTCTGCCTCCGGATCTCTTCTCTTGTGCTCATAAGTGCATCAGTCACAGTGGAAGGAAGACCTACTTACTCCACTACGACCACATCTTACCTCATTACACGTGCAGTGACCCTGTTGTCAAATAAGATTTCATTCCAACATTCTGGGTCTTAAGACTTAAGCACATCTTTGGGGAGAACACAATTCATTCCCTAAAGATTTGCCACCTGCCCTGGCAAAATTCATATATTTCACTGGCACAAAACAGTTCACCCTACCTGAACCTCCTTAAATTTAATCATTGCAGCATCAGGTCTTAAGCCTAAAATTTCATTTAAACATCACAAATTAAGTTCCAAATATAATGATCTAATTCATCCAAATTAGTTACTGATGAGACTTGGGATGTGACCCTTCCCGTACCAAAATCTGTCTCCATGTGCACATCATGTGAACTATTAAATAAATGATCTGCTTCCAAATAAAATAATAACACAGAATAGACACTCTCATTCCAAAAGGGAGAAATTGGGAGAAACAAAAAAGGGGGAATGGCTCCAAAATGAGAATAAAAGCTATCAAATTTCAAGTCCTAAGCACATGCTCTCTTATTGTTCTGTCTTCCGGGGCTTACATGGTGGGAATTCTACTCTTTTCGCTCTCAGTGGTCATAACCCTGACGTCTCAGTTGATGGCAGCCCAACATCCTAGGCCTCTGAACTCCTGGCTCCATGTTTGGAATTATTATTCCTTCATCTCATCTTGCTTCTGTCCCTTTCTGTCCATGCAATTATTGTTTTTTTCCTACACAAAATTTTCAAAATCCTGTTCAGCATCTCACTCAGTTCACAAGGGTGCAAGACATTGGCTCAGAAGGGTCCACAATTGTTTCTTGAACTACATCTCTCTGCCTGTTTTCTGTTGGGATGTTCGATTGGATCCATGAGCCAGACACCTAACCTCTTCAGCAAACATTTGTCCAGCCACACTCTGCTTTGTCTTCAAGTCACCAAATGCTGGTTCCTTTACTATGAACAACTTCTTCTTTATTTTTCCTTTCATAAGTACCAAAGAGAAATCAGTTTGCACTTTCCATACTTTGCTCAGAAAACATCTCAAGCAAATGCCCAAGTTTGTTTACAAATTCTGCTTTCTCCTCAACAGAAGAACATAACTCAGCCAAGTTCTCTGCCACTTTATAAAAAATATTCATATATTCCTTTTTTCCAGTATCCATTATTCTTATTTTCTAATGAGAAAGGCCCTGTAGCACCATTAATATCCATGTTTCAAGCAGCACTTCATTTGTTTGTGTGCCGAGATCCACAAGGAGCTATTTAGTGGCAGGCCAGTGCATAGCATGTGTAATAGTCCATCACTGATGAAGCACCGTGAGGCGGGAGTAATTGTTAGTAAAATTCTTTTCCCTGTGGCAGACAAAATAAAATGATTTCCCAAAATAAATTCGCACTCTAGTTTATTTTTTTCTGGATGAAAAATTTCTGCCTTTTTCTCCCCCGCAGAGCCACAAGTTAAAAAGGAAACTAAACCAGGTAAGTGAATTTTATTTTAAGTAGTGTCAAAGCTGATGTTGCCTTTGTCTTTATTTTGTTGTTGTTGCTGGGTGGTTTTTTGTTGTTGTTGTTGTTTTGTTTAAAGAGGCCTACCTTTCACTGCGGGATTTAAACAGTCTCCTAGTTCCTCATTATTGCTTCAGTCTTTTGCTCAATGTTATTTAACATTACTGGATTAGGTGAAATCAGGATGGCCCATTAATGAAAATATCTGAAATATGGCCTTAAATAATCCTAAAAGAGACTGTGAGTTTTAGACTTTATCTTTGGGGAGTTTTGAAATTAAGTACGATCATGTTAACTTTATACAAAAAGCTTTGGACTCCAGGATGTGAAAGAAAAGGTGCCAAGAATCTATCACACATACACTCCGG
Source organism: Hystrix cristata (assembly GCA_004026905.1). Taxonomy (NCBI): domain Eukaryota; kingdom Metazoa; phylum Chordata; class Mammalia; order Rodentia; family Hystricidae; genus Hystrix; species Hystrix cristata. Next base: position 40,187 of record PVJO010014938.1, read on the forward strand.
ACTAAACACTAGCAGTGCACTTTTATTTCCATCTTCTCGCTATGAGAAACACACGGAACAGCTAAATATTGTTTGTGTTCATTGTCCGTGGAAAGAATTCAACAGAACAAATTCAGAAAGTTAGTTATTTTTGAAAGACATTTAAATTACTATATGCTGGAGCTGACATTCTACCGCACATCTGATTTATTTCAAACCCTAAGTAATTGACCTGGGAAATCATTTCACACTCCATCATATTATTAAAGATAACACCGACCTAAAAGTAGGGTGACCTTTGCGGTTCACAGTGGTATTTGATGTTTAAGTCTAGCTCTCTTACCAACTAGCTGTTGACATGAGGAAAGTTTTTAAAAACCCTCAGGCTCTACACAAGTTATTCCTTCATTATAAAAAAATATATTTAAAAAGATCTCCAGTATCAACAAATTCAAGGGTCCAAATCTCAATCTCTATATATATAGCAGGACCTCATCCCTTCTCACACAGCTAACCTGCAGTTGATCATAGTCTAACTGTAGTTGCTCTTGTAAGTAACACAGTGCAAGAAAAGTCATGAATATCTGTCTACTGTTTTATAATTTATTTTCCTGATTACATTTACTACTGCATGAATGTTTTACCAGGTACATGCATTCTTTAAAACCAGAGTCCAAGTCCATTTAAAGCTAGTTTGTTTAGTAATTAGCTAAACTTACAGTTGTTATTGTTAATTATTACCTTTTTGTCATGTAAATAAACTTAATATATGATTTATTTATCCCTTTTTAGCTTCTTCTGAAAAAATACAAACACACAGTATGTATATTCATTTAATTTATAATGCTTTTATGAAATTTTCTACAAGAAAATATTTATGTATTTCTAAAATCATACACTTTAAACCTATGTTTTATATTTAAGGTTTATTGGTGCCTGAGCTTTGAAAATTACAGATGCTTAAACATAAATAAGAATTCTTACTATGTTGATTCATGAACCAAAATCTTTTAAGTTTTTCATATGAAATAGAATGACGTGAAAGTTTAGAATTATGTTTTTCTCCACCAGGGCAATCATTAGTTATTTTCTATCTTCCAAACCACTGGCCTAACTCATAAAGAATACGACTGTACACTAATTATGAAAGCTTTTAAATACCTGAAATGATTCTCTTTTCGTTATTTTCAGAACAAGACATAGTGAAACCAGAAAAGACCATTTCTCATGGTAAACCAGGTATTTGCAGGTGGTATTTTTGGTATTGAATTGTCTTTCAGTGTCCTAGTTTTAGCAGAAGAAAAAGCATGTAGGCAACTCTGGAGTTACCAGGGACTGTGCATGTCTTAAGCCATCAGCCCGTTATTCCCCTTGTCTTTTCACTGATGACTGGCCCAGGCACTGACAGCTTGCCGACTGCCATCCTCCCCATCAGAAAGTCGCCTTGGCGCAAAGATCTTATCACCGTCTCCAAGTTGAATGGGATCCATATTTCTATTTCTTTTGCTCTGTTTGGGACAAGACATTCTTAGAAATTTATTATTCAGGTTGGTCCATTTGAACCAATGGTAATTGGTAATCACCTAGACTCCCCAAATCTCAAGGAAGTAGCATCCCTCCCTGCTTCCTTCTCTCCCCGTTGTCTTCATTCTTGCCCGTCTTCCTCCTTTTCTCATTATTCCTGGTCGTGCATTTTAAAGACAGTGTCCTGTCCTGTTTATAAAAATACAGAATTGGGCAAAACAAGGTTATTAATTTTTATTCAAAAATAGAAAATTTTAGTTTTTATTTTTAATATGAATTCCTTATATTTATTAAACTGTGAATTAATTTAAGTACAGATTGATTTTGAGACTAGCTCAGTCTCAGTGATCATGCAGCACATCGTCCTTCATTTTTGGGTTGTTTAGTCAATGTCGTTGTGGTTAGGTCAGAAACTTTGAAAAGTAAAAAATTATTTCCCAGATAAATTTTAGGAAATCTTTTCCTGACATGTTAAAATTGTTCTTCAGAAAAGCTATACGCATTGGGTTTGAGTCAGCTTGCTTTGATTCGTGTATATTTTTAAAATATGCGATGCCAACCACAGAAACTACAAGAATAAAGAAAGTCGAGCAGTTATTTGGGGAGGGGAGAAGGACTGTCGGCATAAGCGACACTTCAGAAACAACCTCAGGGAACTCCCAGTCCAAGTCAAGAACGAGCCCCTGTCATTTTCTCGCGGAGCCGGTTTGAGGTGAAATGTAGAGGGAGTAAGAGTCAGCATCTGGGCGTGTGCAATGTGTCCTGTCTGCCGGCCACGAGGCTGCACTCGGGTACACGCTTCAGGCGCTTCGCCTTCTCGGACACCCAGCGAGGCTTCCTGAGGACGGGCCAGTTCGGTCGTATTTATGAACATCTCAGGAGTTGAATTTTGCATGGGATCACGTGATAATGGCTTTGCTCTGGCGCCGATCCCTTTGTTTCTGTAGAATCAGAGAGGACAGGAGGCTTTCCGCACTGTAGCTCCTGTGTGCCCTTCCGCGCTCCCAACGTGGGAGATGTGGGTTCCCCAGCTGGTCCTGGGCGCCCACGGAGCGTCTGAGGAGAAAGTTTCCCAAGTGCTCCTTCCTGCCCCGATGTAACAGTGACAGTGGAATGAATACTCACTAGCGAGGCACCTCTGTGTAGATGAATTCAGTCTCCTTTGTATTGGCAGGTTAGGGGCAAATGAAACAGGGAAGCCCCAGAGCGCGGGGCTGCGAAGCTCCTCTGGCCGGACAGCCTTTCTCTGCAGTCTCATTCATCTTAAGTAGAGATATTGTTGGCTGTTTTATTGAGCAAACTGATAAGTTTTTCTTGATGTCACTATTTCCAAACCAATACAAAATCTCAAAGTTAAAATATGTCACCTCTTCTTACTGATATATCCGAAATTTCTACTTGTGTCAACCTTTCTTCCTGTCACAGAAGAGAAAGTTCTGAAGCAGGTAAAAGCTGCCACAGTAGAAAAAACAGGTAAATAAGCTCTTTTATTTCTTTCTTCAGTGTGTTGGTTTTATGTTATACAAGAACACACATATATTCTCTGAAGCATGTAGATTTTAATGCTGCAAATTGTGAGATTCTGAATTTGGGGGAATATTGAGTGAGATACTCTGTAAAATTTTAAATTAAAAATTAATAAAAATTAGAGTGCTATGGGAATCATTTTAAAGTGTGACTAACTTCAGTTTGCATGTAATTCGTAAGGAAATCCGTGTAATGCATTGATTATCACGTTCTCTTAAGTGTCTACAATCTTATTTTCAAACTCCGCTTCTCCAGATGTTAAAGTCACAGAAATCTGAAGCTTCCAGCAGTTTATAAATTATATGGGCAATTTTCCTTTCAGGAGCGCTCCACAGAGTTGGGAGTTACAGGAAGTATGAAAAGTAGAACATATAATACTGGAGTGAAACCAGCACATTCCTCATTATAAGAGAGATATATACATAGATATCACACACATTCCTGCAATTTTCTTATCTTTCCTATACCGATTCGGAAAATTCCTGAGTCTTCAACTCACCTGACATCTTGGCCTACTAAATCCTCTATTTGCAAAATCAAAATCTTACCCACAGCGACCATTACGAGTCTCGTCTCTTAATCATAATCATTCTAAAAGAATCTGTGCAGTGTTTTTTTTTTTTTTCTTTTAACTGCAATGATCAGGATTTAAATGCAGTTTCTTGGAAGAAAATAGAATTCAGGACAAAACTAATTATTTGTTCAAATTATAGTTTATTATTCCATGAGGAAAAAGAAACCTTTTCTTTCCTTCCTCCATCTTCCTTTCTCTCTCTCTCTCCCCCTCCCCCTCCCCTTCCCCCTCCCCCTTCCTCTTTTCCTCCCTCCTTTCTGTCTCTCTGTCTTTTTTTTGAGATCTTCATAATTGCCCAGGCTGGTCTCAAACTTACAATCCTCCCATTTCAGCTTCTTAGTAGCAGAAATCACAGGAATAAACAAGCAGGAAATTTCAAGAGATTGTCTCACATTACTTCATATAACCATTATTCTTTTTCTTTCAACCACTGCCTATGTTCACAATATTAGTGCCTGTCTGATTGCCCCCTAATGTGCTACTTTACCTCCCTGAGTATTTCACTGTTATGTGAGTATTTAGGGATAATTTTAAAACTAGCTAATGTATCTGTGTCCCAAAATATTCTTGTAGATCGTTTTAAGTTTTATGTTCATTTAAGGTTTCATCAGTTTTTCAGTAAGAAATTTGATTAATATATTTATTGACAGTGAATAATAGTGCTCAGAGAAAATAGTTTAAGCTAAGAAACCAAAGCTAAAAACACACAAATACAAATATGAAAAAGTTACTTTTCCCATGGGTAGCACTCATCAAAATACCATCTGCTTTCCTTAACTCTCTGAGCATTAGAAAGTTTTCATTTTTTTTCAATAATGCTCATAGCATAAGTCTGAGCATTATTGCTTGACCATTTCAATTTTCAAAATTTGTGTGGTTTTTGAAAAGTGTTCTCTATACTGTGGCCTATGACTAAATTGTCTATAATAGTCATGAATTGTTATGGCTATGGTTTTAAGTAGCTTTGTCTATCACTACTAATTAATGATTCATTACATAAATGTCTGGAAGTTGTATCACTCTTAATGATATTAAATGAGTGAGTGAATATAGGCTACAACATGCCCCAATAAGCTGGGCATGGTGACACACTCTCTAATCTTAGCATTCTGGGAGGCTGAGGCAGGAGATCACAAGTTCGAATGGAGCTTGGGCCTTTGTGAGACCTTAGCTTTCTCATGGCTGAGACACAATACTCACCACCCAGTGCTTAAAGGAAGAGAGGTCTCATCTGCTCAAGGCAGAGACACCATGGCAGAAAGACACGGTGGAACAAAGCTGTTTAGATCATGGCAGCGATGGAGCAGAGAAAGAGAAGGAGAATCCCAGGACAAGAGCACACCCCCACCCCAGGTCACACCTACCATGATCACCTCCAGCCAGGCCTCTTCTTAAGAGCATACTCAGCCATCGAGTTAGCGCGTGAATCCGTGGATGAGCACCACACCCTGTGATCTAATCACTCTGCGCACATGAGACTTTGGGGGGACGTTTTACATCTATATCATAACAGACCTCATGCAAAAAAAAATTTTAAAGGGAATGGAGATGTAGCCCAGTGAGAAGGCCCTGAGTTCAATCCACAGTGCATCCAAAAGAGAAAAAGAAGTTAAAATGCCTAAAATATATTCAAGCGATTAACAAATCTTTTAAATATGCACAATAAATAACAAAGGAAGATAAAATCAGGTATAATTGTCAATGCTACGAACCATATGTATATATTTAATTTGCTTTCTTTAAGCTCCATTAATTGTACTGTAGGCAGATTTTTCATTTTTAGAAATGTGTAAAGTGTAAATATTTTGTCATTTCTTAAAACCGTGCAACTTCGTCTTGCCTGGAGTCTTGGAGGAGTCTCCACCGCAGCGCACAGGTCTAATACTGAGACTGCAGGCCAGATGGTTCAAAGGCACAAGCGCTGGTGGTTGTCACACGGGTGATAAAGGGGCCCGATGCTGTGTTAAACTGTAATGTTATCCTCGACTGAGGCACACTTGTGAAACAAAAGCTGTAATGGAGGTGGGAGTGTGCTGGTCGTGTATACAGTGGGTGGTGTGTGAAGAACTGACCGACAGTGTCCAGATAGAAATACTGGAGGAGAGATGGGAGGGCGCAGAGACAGTTCAGGAGTCGCTGCACGGAGCTACGGAGCCTCTGTAAGGCACGTGCTCTTCCGAGAAGCTGTGACACGATTCTAAATGCACACCTGGTACTATTACAGTTACTGTGACTGGTCTCATTTGTAGTGCTGATCTTGTGATAAACTATCATGAACTATTACTTTGAAAATCGACTTTGTAATTTTTTTCATTTTTCATGATCATTTGATATAACATTTATATGAGTTCATAGGAATTCATTCTTGAATGCTAATTTTCAAATATCCAAATTAATCTGATGAGACCTGGAGTCCTCTGTCTCACCACCTACTTCATGATTTGTGCATACTCTTGGGAAAATGGTGGTTCAGAAGATCTCTAAATTTGGGAGCCATGGAAAGAAAGGACCCGCGGGGGTCATTGGGGAGTGTCCCCGTAGCCTGGTCATTTCCACAAGGCCTCAGTTACATTCAATATATCCCACCCTACAGGGCTTCATTTTAAAGTCCACTTTGGATAAGAGAGAGAGATCTTCTCACACAATTTGTATTCTGTGTACTTTTCAGAGGGCTCAGGAGCATGTCACTTGCTCACAAATTTTGCTTCTGTGGTGATGTCCTAGAATTAGTTGAAGTTCGACTGTGAGAGTTCTCACGGCATCTAGAAGGAGAGGGTGGTACAGGACAGGAAGTACACAAGTGGTACTGTCTGGAACCGAGCAGAGGGAATTAAATTCTGCATAAAAGACCAATATTCGGCCCTAAATTGCTTCTGACCTGGCAAGAAGGGAAGTAGGAGTGAAG
>PVJO010014939.1:0-46686 GCA_004026905.1 Hystrix cristata
AATCTGTATAGTAATTTAGGAAGTATGGCCATTTTCACTATGTTGCATGTTCTCTCTCTTATGTGGGGACAACAACAAAAAAAGTAGTTGATCTAAATGTAGAATAGTAATAGCTAGAGATGGAGATAGATAAAGGGATGCGGAAACTGATCAGTGCCCACCATAAGCATGTATTAAAATATCACATTGAACCTCTTTAATATGTGCAGTTAGTACATATTAATAAAATTTTTTTAAGGTAAAATTATTTATCTGGTCATGGAAGTGCTTGCTTGCTATCCCAGAGCCCTGGGGGGCTGAGGCAGGAGCATCACAAGTTCAAGTCCAACCTGGGCAACTTAGCAAGACCCTGTCTGAAAATAAAAACATAAAAAAGGCCTGGAGATGCAACTAATTATAATTAATGACTTGCGTTTTATTTCTTGATGGCTCACATCACCATGATCTAGACCTCTGCTAAGTGTTTTTTTTACTTTAAAAAACTGTTTAGAAAAATGAATAGGGCTCAGGAAATTGAAATAAAAAGAACTCTCTAAAAACTTCCCCTGGAAAATGGCCACTCAAAAAGTACAACATTTCACCACACTATTATTGAGACAAGACCAGACTGTTAGAAAAGGAGGGATTCCATGAGTTGGACAGTAGTACAGGAAAGAGATGTATGGACCATAATTTCCACAGCACATAAGAAATGTGCAAAACTCCTGTCTAGGACGAGAGCTCTTTAGAAGGAAGTGCTAGCAAGTGAATGAAAGCGATAACTTTTAGCCAACACCTTCAGATAATGCTCCATGTGTTACTAAGTGCATAGAGTGTGTCTTAGCTTGGAAACCGGATCACTGGACAACACGTGGGGAGGACAGATGTGGGCCCGAGCAAGCAGGGACACGCTGGAAAGGCCGAGACCCCCCCGAAGGGCTGTGCATACTGCGGGCTCCCGGACGACCGCCCTCCACATGCGCTTTCCCATAGTCTCGTGACTCGCGAGCATGTGGTGTCTCTTAATCTTCAGTTCCTATTAATTCCTATCTGCTGTTACCCGCCTCATATTTCACATTCTTTCCCTTCAGGGTCTGCGTATTTATTTGAATGCTTTTCTATGCCCTTTCCATGTGAAACTCATTTTAGGCAGTAACTTACCCTTTCCCCCCCCTTGCAAATTCGAGCCAGGTGGTGTCGCCTGGGAACATTAATGTCATCTACACCATTTGACCCCTAAGGAAGGTTGTTGGGATTGCGCTTGGTTGCTTGGAGAAGCGAGAACTCACTCTCCTGATACATACCTGAATCCCTGTTGGAAAGTATCCACATCTCCCATCTCTACTCCCATCTCTGGTCTTTTTGGGCCGGGGATCAAACTCGGGTTTTGTGCTTGCAAGGCAAGCCACTCTCCCACTGAGCTAAATCCCCAGCCCCTTCATTATAGCACGGAACATGCCCCATTCTTTCTCTATCTCCCTCTCCTTTTTTCATTCCTCACCACTTCTGTAAAGAGGTTTTGAGATCAAACCCCTATAAATGATATAGTTCCAGTAGGCACTCTAGTTCAGTTCGTCACGGGCAACCTCCATAGCCGTGTGACTGTGTGCATGCACACGTGCAATCCAACAGGAAGTGGGAGTCCTGAGCTCACACAGACAGCAAGTGGCAGATGCATGGCTGGACTCCTGGCTGAGGTTGGTGGGGACCACGCTCCTTACGGCAATAAGGTGCTGCTTCCCAGATCAGAGGGTCTTGGGTTCTGGAGCAAGGTCAGCCATTTCATCCTTAGTAGCCATCAGTTTCCTACTGAGGAGCGTTAAAGTTTGACTGAACTGCCCCTTTCGTATTTATCCGTGGAAAAAGAACCTCAACTTCTCCCATACACACCCGGTATTTGTAACATTTGCAAAAAAAGAAAAAGAAATAGCAGGAGTGTTTGGCGTGTAGGATTCTGAGTCCGAATAACCTCGGCAGAGATGAAACCCTTCAACTCCCAACGTAAGTCCACTGAGGAGCCAGGGACGCCCTTCGCCTGACCCCGAAGGGTGTGGGGCTCTGTGCCCTGGTTTCCCCTGAGTCCCTGTTCATCAGAGCAAGAACAGAAATACAGAATTGGCGAGATGGCGGCCCACCAGCTGATTGTGTCCCTGACCCGTGTAGTTTGCAAATCCTGTACAGAGGGCTAAAGATGGCTTAGTTATCAACACTCAGGAGACACAGGGAGTGCCTGCGGCCTCGGGCCGTGTTCCTTCCTGGAAGTTTGGCAGGAGCCTCCTGGCAGCTGCCTCCTTTCCACTGCAGGGCGAGGCCAGCACTCAGCTGTCCCTCTGATGAGAGGCATTTGAACCTGGCTGTGAACTGACTTGAGGGAAACAGACTAAACCCAACGTGAACCACAAGGGACAGCAGGTGCTGCTTGTGAAGGTAGCCACCTTTGAGATGTGGGTAAAACAGAATCAAAGATCCAAAATGAACAGTTTGCTGCCTAGTGGGATGAATTCTTTGCAAATAGCCTATTCAAAAATTGCTAGTATAACAAAGATGGAACCTGTAGGGCAGTGAGAGTGAGCCTTTTAGAGCTTTCAATGATACGAACAACCTGCTGCTGCTCAGCGTGCCATAGGTTCACCATGGCTGATCCAGGGCAACACACTATGACAGGGCTGCTGCCATGTGCTCTGCCAGCCTCCTTCCTGGGCAGTGTCAGACCACATCTCCCGCCTCACGTGCGGAGGGATGTGTCCACATGAGCGCCCAGTGCCCAGTGTCCAAAGACATGGAGAGGACTCCAAGGACCCTGAAGCAAATGGAAGGAGGGGCAGAGTTCAGGAAACAGCCCCGATCTGACCCATGTCTCAGGCCCCATTGCGACTGACCTTTGCTTGACAGCCAAATCAGCAGCTTGAAGTCTGTTGAGAGGTGGAGGTTTGGGGGTGCTTGTGGTAATAGCTAGCCTCCCTCAATTAATGCAGAAGGCTGCTGAGAGCCATGTAAGAAATAATGGAGGAACACCTTCCGGAAGGTAGAAATAATAGCCAACAAGCATGCCTGTCCCACCAGAGAGAATCCCAACATGGGCACGTAGTCCTCTGTGGGCTGGGAGAGCCGCTGCGTCTGGATTCCAGCTCTGCAGATGGAAAGCCCTGCGTGGATCTAGGAAATCTTTTGCCCAGAATTGCTCCATGTAGCCTTGTTTTTCATGCCCAAGCAGAGAGGAGCACAGAATGGGAAAGGTCATCTCTCAGGGACTGTGAATGTGGCCCCAGGCTCCTAGGTAATGCATGCCTGAGGAAGGAAGGAAGTAAAGGGTCCATAACACAGACCACTCCTGTGTCAGGGTAGTGTCTGAAGCCCGTGTCCCCAGTGGGATACGCGAGTCCCAGCTAGAGCTCTTTATTTTAGTGGTTTAATACTGTTGACATGGCAGGAGTTTCAAACTTCTGGTTTACATTAGGCTTAAACTAGTGATAAATGGTCCTAACCACACATTTTCTAGGGTTTCTTTTTGCAAAGATTAAAAAATTTTCACTTTCTTGAATGATACTGAGAGTGGTAGCAACTCTAGTGAGGGTTTCCGAGGTTTCAGCAATCTGCTGAGATAATTAGGAAGAAAGGGAGAAATGGCATAATAACCAGCTCATTACTTTAATAGCTTTTTTTTTTTTTGCTCTGCTTGTGGGGTTGTTTGTAATCTTGCAATTTAATATAGCACATTTTCATGTTAATGATCATAGTTCCTGGGTACTTGCCGCGGATGAGAAAGTTTGTTCTTAAATGGTTCCAGCTTGCCAAACGAGACTCGAAATGGCAGGATATGAGCCCCGAGGCTTAGTGAATTGGGGTCTCAAAAAAGGCAGAGTGTACCACGGTGACGGCGCTAGTGACTGATTTGTCCCAGTTGCACAGTGACACAGACTAATTCAGAGTCCCCGGAGCCATTCGTTTAAAGATGTACCTTCTGCCTCACACAAGGGAATGAGGAAGATCAAAACAAACACTTAAGGGTGAACACCAGAGAAAGAACCAAGGCCGAGGGATGTTAGGATACTGGGTTTGCAACGGTTGCTATGATTGAATCAAAATTGGCTTGGAACTTTCTGGCAGTGAAAACCAAGAAGATGGGGCAAATTATAAAACCACACTTCTACTCAGTGGAAACAGTCTCGGCCTCAGATTCTAACAGAAAGTTTGAATTTGGAACTTCAGGTGGGCATTGTGAGGTGACACACCTATTTCCTTAAGTATAACTTTACTGAAAACAAACAACACTGCTCCATTTGCCAAGGAATACACATGATTTCAATTCACCAAAGGTAACTTAGAGAAGGAAAATGCTGATCATTCCACCATCTAAAACTTTCCCCACAATGTAGGAAAAGCTATATCCACTGCTCTTTTTATGGTACTTAAAGCAGTGTAAAGAGCTGTTCATTAGAATATAGTAAGACAAAATTTTAAATAGTTTAAGGGTGCAATTGCAAGTGTCAGTGAAGTATAGCTATGTTTAATTCTCTAGATACCATAGAGAAAGGAGCAGAGAGTCACGGGAAATATCAATGTCTATACTGTATTTACCTACCCTTTACGTTATCTGGCAAATCCCTCTGGCCACAGGCGGCTGGGTGGTGATGGGTGATAGCTATGCCTCGTCCCCCTCATATAACTAAGACACAATCAGGGGAGCCACGTCCAGAGCAGAGAGGAGGCATGATGGCTTTTCAGTTCAGGGGTTCACAGCTTGTTTAAAGTCTGTAGATTTCTTGGAGACGCAGCTGTTGTGTCCCATGTACTTCAGCTTGAAGACAGCGCTAACAGCCCCCAGCCGTTGAGTGCTTGCTGTGAGCCCGCCACTGAGCACTGAACATGCTGTTTCACAGAACGCTGTCCACAAGCTCGAGGCTTGAGAACTCTGGGACTTGGAGACTGTCTTCCCCGAAGGGACAAGAGCTCGGGGAAAGAGGAAATAGAGACATGGAGATACAGCATCAGCTTACAAGCCCAGAGTCACCAATTCGGGAGCAAAGCGTCGCACTGTCCACGTGTAGTCCTGAGCCCATGCTCCTGTGATCTGCACTAAACTGGAGCCTCCCCGAAATAGTCTTCAGCTGTAAGAAAATCAGTGTGGCTGAATGTAGCTGTGTACAGGTGTGTTGCCTCGGAGCAGCATTCGTCTTTCTGAATAAGCGGTTTGCGGAGGAGTTAAGGGGAACACAGCTGAGTGCTGTGCTGTGCTGTTTCCCCACTGAAACTCCTGCGGAGCTTCAGCCCTCTGGAAGGCACCGAGGGGGTGGGAGCGTCATTCAGCTGTGGTGTTTGGGGGTGCGCCTTTTGGGAGGTATTTCAGTTTAAAATGAGGCCGTGGGGTGGGGCCCTAAATCAAACGGGGCTGTGGCGTTACAAGGAGAGACCGCAGCTGAAGTGCTGTCTCCTGCCGTGTGATACCTGGTGTCTCCTCGGGGACTCTGCCGGGTGTCACAGCAGGAAGAAATCTTGTCATTTGTGAGTGGTCCATCTTGAACTTCCCAGCTTTAGAAACATGAACAGAATAAACCTTTGTTCTTCGTAAATTGCTCGGTCTGTGGTGTTTGGTTATAGAAACAGACACAGCCAGGAAGGATCAGCAACAAAGGCAGGCAGGAAAACACGAGCCCTTCAGTTCCCTTCCTTTTTCTAAGCTTTCTGCTAAGTGAGCAGCTCACTGAGATAGGGTGAGGCTCTGGCACCCTGAGGACCCCACTCCTCCTTGGCCTTGTGAGGAGACAGGGACCCAAAGGCTCTGTGTTCCTCAGTTAGAAATGAGCCTTCAAACTAGCTGGATCATACACATGGAGCAACCTGAAACCCTCCTAGTCGGCTGGTAAATGAACCAGTAGCTAGGAGCCTACAACTTACCCCTGTAAACATAGCTTCAGTTTTAATACGAGGTTTAATATCTATTTCATTAATGCACATTAAATGTATGAAGTAATGCATACAGCATGCACTGATCATACCCGTCCACCCCTCCTGCACCCTTGTCACTAGGAACCACGCACCCAGGTCCACAGGTAAACGTGCACGTCTGGAGGTTGGAAGCTACAGACTCGGGAGTCACCGGTCAATATGCACGTCACTGTCTGTGATGGGCCCTTCTAGCCCAGATCCTGTGTGATCTGTTCATATCCTTGCAAGTCACCAATTCAGACAGGCTGCTGCGTTTGCGTTTCTTTCCAGGACTACGATTCTGTGACAATGCCACTCAAGTCCCCTTTTTCCTTTATTCCTTAAGAAAAAAAAACTTTAAGAACGAAAAATATTTCCTCTGTGCTTTTGGATTTCTCATCTGCTTTCAGAGAATTTGTATATTATAGAAGAAACACATTCCTCTCAAAAATAGGCTTATCAGAGGAGGGAAAAGCCTATAAAAATCAGAGAAAGCAAAGAAATTGTCAACATTGTCACTACTGTATGGTTTTGGTCTTTCACCTAAACCAGGTTGTAAGAAATCCACAGTAAGAGACTTAACTCCATCTTCCTATTCTGAGTCCCTTGTAGCACAGAAATTCACGGTCCTCAGCGGGCGGGTGCTTACTGATTTCAATGAAGCGTGCTGTGGAAACTGGCTGTCGGGAGGCGCAGGTGGGAGAAGCCGCCCGGGCACCTGTGAGGAGGGGCGGGCGCAGAACCCGCAGATCTCGGACCCTCCTCGCATAGAGCTCCGCGTACACTCTGCAGAACTGCGCGAAGGAGCGCGTAGCTGCGTGTTCCAGGTTGTCTTACACGTCAGGTTGCACCCACTTTTGGTCCCAAAAGGAATGTTTCTGTTTAGAAAAAGCTCTAAGCCAGTGCGGGGCACAGTGGGACTCTTCTGTGGACAGTTCGCTGCTGCCTTGCCCCACTGTTTCTCTTTGGTTTTCCCTTTTCTAACTGGAGTATTATCCTGTGAGGTTTGTTTCCACTCTTGTAAGCACACACGCTGTGGGGCTGGGCTGCGGCGCGCGTCCAGGGCACCGTGTGCTGCGTGACCTCTGGATACAAGCTTTGGCCCACAGCCCCTCTTGGATCCGCCCGGCCCAGTGTGGCCTTGCTCCTGCCTCCTTCCAGGGGCGCCTGAGCTCCACCTCCTTTCCCGCTGGACTCCCCGCCAGGGCTCCCAGCGTGGCCAGCTCCCCTCCCACCCATTACCCCACCCGCAGGCAGGCTCCCTGCCCAGTCTCCTGTGGGCAGTCAGATCCGGGGCTGCCAGCCAGGGCCTCCTGTTCTGGAGGTCAGGCCACCCTCCAGAGAAGGCCCAGCCAGTCTGAAAGTGGCTTCCCCATCAATGCCCTGGTTTTGGATCCCCACCCCAATGTCAGGACTGAGATTTGAGGGACACCCGGGATCCAATAGCAAGGCTTGCTGTTCTGCGCAGAAAGGTCTGCAGCCTGATCAGACACGTGTACTCAGGGCACATTTGAAGCCAATCGGACTTACTGGAGCATCTTTCTCTAGGGGGCACGATGCCCATTTGAGCATTGTTGTCTAAGGGTGCTACACCCTGAAAAGCTGGGTGTCAAATTCCACCTCAGTGGCTCTTTAAGAATGCAGGCAGAGCAGCAGAACTGGGGAATGCCAGGGGCCCCCAAATCACCGCTGTGCAGCTGGACACCCTCTCTGGTCACTGTGCAGGTCTCAGTGGCTGCTAAGCAGCCTGCGTTGGTGAGACACTTGCAGAGAAGGTACTCGGAGGCCCTGTTCTGCCGGCTTTGCGGGAGGTTCTCTTATTCTGGCAGTCTGCTGTCCTGTCGTCCGTACTCCTCTGGTCCCCTGCTCTGCCTTTGTGGACTGAGTCCGCCTTCCCCCTTCCACAGCACCTCCGGTCTCTGGCTTCCACAGGCAGCCTGTTCTGACTTCTCAGGCTTCAGGGTCTTTGTCTGTAGGGATCCTTTCCTGAGACGTCTGTTAAAAGGACCATGCAGCCAACTGAGAAACGAAAACTATTAAAATAAGCCATAGACTAGAGTAGACAGAAGCCCAAATGTACGCTTACTTTCAAACAAGAATGGTCAGTGTCTCGTGAGGCGGGTCTGGTTTTGTGTGTGGTTGAAACACTTGGTCAGCGTAGCCAAGGAAACTGGGCCTCAGGCTCACTCATATCCAGGCTTTCCTCTGTGTTCACGACCTTGTTCATGACCTTGTCAGGCCCAGCTCCTCCTCGCTGCCGGCCAGGCCATGTGCCGGCCCTCTGTGCCCTCTCTGGGATCTGCAGCCTCCCTCACACTGCAGTTCCTCAGTGTTTAATCTGCAAGTACAGTCACTTCATCGACCGTTCACACGGTTTTATGACCTAAGACTCGACAAGCTATTACACAAATCCCTGCAAATCTCAAACTTAATTGCACTTGTTTCCACCAAATTACCCTCAGCAAAACATTAGCAGGAGTTGTGTGTTACCCAAGGACAGAGTCTAGACTCTTGGGTTGGATTCTGCTTGAAAAGCTCCTTGGCCCTGATGCTTTGTGAATGTCACTACCAGCAAGTCCCTGGCCCAGCGACCTGAGGTCTTGCTGCTTAATCATTCCATAACCAGGCTTTTCCTGCCTCTCTGGAATTCTGTTTATGCTGTTATGTGAACCAGGACTGGCTCTTTGTGCACGCAGAGATTTGTTTGTGACCCTGAAACGCCTCTCATTTTCCCACATTCCTAAGGCTCTGCATGCCCCTGCCACAACCTCCCCTTCTCGCCTCTCTTTTGTAGTTCTCAAGAACACAATGACTTCTTCAACAATGCTAAAAAACACCAAGCGAACTTCTAAATGCTTGCGTGTTCTAGAAGGTAAAATACTGAAGCAGGGAGCTTTCAGACACTACCTGACTTGCCCCTCCAGCATGCTTCATTCATTTAAACTATCCCTACACATGGCATGCCAAACATATGCACAGTTTACAATTTATATTTTAGCCTGGTGTGGTGTTACACTCCTGGAATCCCAGCACCCTGGTAGGCTGATGCAGGAGGATTGGAAGTTCAAGCCCAGTCAGGGGAACTTAGTGACTTAGTGAGATCCTGTCTCAAAACAAAAAAAAAAAGGGTTGGAGATATAGCTCAGTTTGAAGGTTCTGGGCTCAATCCCTAGTACTGCAAAAGATAAGCATTTTAACGCAAACTAGTGTAGCTTCTTAAAAACTGATTGATTACTGGTATATTCTTCGATGTGATTTTATATTTTGCCACCAAATAAGTACATGTACAATAATGACAAAACGCAGTTTGACAGTGAAGAGTCTTCTTCACAGGATCATGCCTTACGGAGCACACTGTGGCACTCGGCTTGGGTCACGCTGGAAGTCTAACTGCAGGGTCTCCAGAAATGAAGTGGAAGTGAACTCGGTCCCAGTGTTCTGTCTGGGAAGAGGAATGAGGAAGAGAAGAAGGTGACACCCCCCAGGGTGCCTGGTCCCCTCAGGGAGGCACAGCGGCTGCTGTCACCTGGGAATCGGGTGAGAGGCAGTTTGAAGCCACCATGTCCCTGGGGGAGGAAGCCACGCATTTGTGCGCAGGTCTCTCCCGGGGTGGGTCTGGTGGGAAGAGGCGGTCATGGGGGCTGTGGCCCAAAGGGTCCCGCTCCCTTCCTGGCCGCTCCCTTGACGCTCTCTGCTTCCTGCCTCCACACCAGGAGCAGGTCTCCCCCGCCAGGGCCCTCTGCCACGCTGTTCAGCCTCAGAGCTGGCAGACTGTGGGCTGAACCCTCTGCAAACTGTGAGCCACAGTAAACTGCTCCTTTCTTACGTCCCAATGAGGAGAAAGTGAGTAAGACAGATCTGGGCGCCAGAGGAGCGAAGTCCTCGCCCTGACGCTGCCTGACTAGGTGGTCCAGGAGCCTTTGGAGCTGGCTTGCAGGAGGAGTTTGGGAAGGTTTGGAGATGCAGCCCTCGAATGCTGTGGACTGAACATGGAAGATTGTGGTCAGAGCTCAGAAGACACTTTGATAGCAACACAGATGGTGAAGACCAGGCTAAGGAGGTTTCACTCGGAAGAACTCCACTGGCAGTTGGACTCCAGGCCAAGTGTGTCATGCTCTGGAGGAAAATTTGTCTATGTTTTGCTCCTGTCCTGAGACTTCGTGGGACACAGGGCAGAAGGAGGGCTCGTGTGTGTGAAGGACACCTGTGTTGCTGGCCCCTTGCTTTTGGTTGTGACTTTGAGAAGCTCAGGCCACCACTGAAGGAGAGGGAATAACCCCGACAGGGTCCTTGCAGGAACAGGGAGAAAGACCTCTGAGCCACAGCTCTGGAAGGGTCACTGTGCAGCTGGGAACAAGGACCCAGCTCTGCCCCCAAGAATCCCCCTTGTCCACAGGGATGCGGCACAAGGTGCCCCATGGAGGCCTGCAATGAGGCTAAATCCTATATAGACTATGCTTCTTCCTGCATACCTACAATAAAGTTTAGTTTATAAGGACAGCGCAGTAAGAGACCAACAATAATAACTAACAAACAAAATAGAACAGTTACAACAATAGACTAATAAAATTGCCAGCATCACTACTCTTGCACCTGGGGGTCGTTCTTAAATAAAATCAGAATCACTTGCACATAAGCACTACAGTACACTACATCCACCTGATAACAGATGGCTACAGAGTGAGTAATGGGTGGGTACTGCATATAGTGTGGATGCGCCAGACAGCAGGATGATCTGTGACCTGGGTAGACAGAGCGAGATTTCATCATGCAACTCAGAATGTGAGCAATTTAAAACCTGTAAGCTGTTGATTTCTGGATTTTTGTGTATCATCCAGAAATGGCTGACCTCAGGTAACGGAAACTGTGAAAAGGTGGGGACTGCTGTATCCTTCGCCCAAGCATTGTTTGTGGCTGGCAAAGAAATTTCATACATATCATCTTACTTGATCCTTCCCACAGCCCTCACATTAAATTTGGCAGATACTGTTGTCTGCCTCTAAGAGAAATGGAATCTTTGCACCTGCACTCTAGAATAAGGATCTTTCTATTACTTTGTTTGTCTTGTTTTCTTGGGTCCCCTTTCAGTTCAGTGAGGTAGGACTCTCTGTGGCATCTGAATTGACCTACACATTGTCTGAGGAGCCTTGTTATGGTTTGGATCTTAATGTCCCCAGAAGCTCACATATTGGTGGCTTGGTCCCCAAAGAAGCAGTGTTCAGAGGAGGGACCTTGGAGAGATGGCTGGGTCCTGAGCACTCTGAGCTTAGGAGTGGATTAACTCATCCAAGGAGGGCTAGCCTGATGTGTTACTGGGAGGTGGTAGAAACTTTAGGGGGTGAGACCTTGTTGGAGGAAGTAGGTCATGGGGGGTGTGACCTTGTGTATTTTGGGTATATTTTGTCCCTGGCCCCTTCCTCTCTCTCTTTTTGTTTCCTGGCTTCCATGAGGTGAGCAGCTTCCTCCACCACATGCCTCCGCCATGGTGTGCTGCCTCCCCACAGGCCTAAAAGGCACCAGGCCAAGCGACCATGGGCTGAAGCCATGACACCAAGCCAAGCAACTAGGGACTGAAGCTAAAATAAACCTTTTCTCTTTTCAGTTGATCTTCGCACGTATTTTGTCATAGAGATGCCAAGTGATGAACAGAAGCCCAGTGGTTTCCTCTCTGTTAGCTCACACAGTAGATCATGAATTACACTTTAAGTATTCAGAGAACATGCTTGAGCCATGTTTCTGGGCAAGCAGCGTGGGTTGGCCCAGGCGGTGTTCAGTCCCGTGGGCTAGACTGTGACAGAAGGAAAACCAACTTGTCATCGGCATGAGATACACCAATAAAGGCCGGCTGGGTCCAAGACAGCCTGCCAGGAATCAGATTTGGAGAACAACGTTTCGAGAACTCAAGGAGCGCTGAAGGCTGCAACGCCAGTGGACGGTTCTAGCAGCTGGAGGGCAGAGCCAAGGCTTGGAGAGGAGAAGCCAAGGAATAGGAGGGTGCGTGAGAGCGGGGGAAAGATCTAGGTAAACCACCATGATGAGATGGGATGGGCTCTTGAGATGCTCTGGAGAGTATGGCATGGCCGGCTTGAGCCCATTTGGAGAGCCAGCCACAGAACCATGCTACTTAGTGGAAAATTCCAAGTTGGATAATTATTTACATAGTGCTTACTTTGGCCTAAACATTGGAGGTTCAACCCTTAAAGTGCTTACATTACACGCAGAAATATAAACTGTGTACCTCTTGCTAAATCACAAGATAGTCCAAGTTAAGTATCAGATGAGGAGTATAAGCAACATGCTCCACTTTTTCAGAGGTATAAGAGCTCAGAGCTTTTAATTTTAAACTACAAGTTTTTGCAGAGAAGCACTTCATGCTTTGTGAAGCTTTAACTGGAGGCAGAATATAAAGCAGATCAGAGATGAAGTAGCAGAGACACAGAAGGTAGAGACGATGGGGACCGTCCCAGAGTGAGGAACAAGGTCTGGTCTGAAAGTTGGGACAAGAATGAGTTTGGATTTACTTATTAAAGTATGTCTCATTAGATTTTTCCTTAAGGAATTGTACAAATACCTGTATAAAGTACATGTAGCTCATTAAGGTGCCAGCTGAATATCTTCTAAGTTGACCTCTTTTTATGTAGCTTTGTTTGCTTTAGCTTTGTCCACAGGAGCTAGACATTAGTAGTAGGGGCTAAATAAGCAAGAGCAATTATTTTTGGCAGAGATGCTATTGTGACATATTTGTGCCTACATGAGTATTAGAACCAGCCAAACCCGAGTCCAAATTCCAAATCT
Organism: Hystrix cristata; assembly: GCA_004026905.1. Lineage (NCBI taxonomy): Eukaryota > Metazoa > Chordata > Mammalia > Rodentia > Hystricidae > Hystrix > Hystrix cristata. The sequence goes on from PVJO010014939.1 coordinate 12,700, forward strand.
GTTTTCCAGCACGTAACTTGGGCCCATTAAAGGTTCTCCGACCTTCAGTTTATTCATCTATAACATGGTAAACATAACATGGACCTAGTTGTATTAAGGTCGGATTTAAATGAGACTGTGTGTAGCAACCCTTCTCGACAGCCAACATGTTATGGAAATATAACGTGTTGCTACTACATGGCCATTTAATAAATCACATTTCTGTTTGTCACTTTACATGCAAATAATGACACAGGAAGGTGATATGTAACCATGGGGCTCCAGAAGACATTAAGCCTTGCTGTATCCGTGTCCTTTTACACACAATTAAATTGTTATAAAAACAAATACTGCCTCCATCTGATCATAAAATGTGCTGCATTGTTACACTTACAATGAAGACTATAAACTCAATTTACCATACACGTCAATATGAACTAATGTTCGAATCGATAATTTATTGTTAAATTGAGAGCTTTAACTTTCAAAAAGTAGTTTCAAAAGGCTTAATTTAAAATACCAGGCACAAAAGTGGCATCTCTCACCCTGCACTAAAATCAAATTAAAATGGATGGAAGATTTAGATGTAGAAACAGAAACCCTGAAACTGCTGGAAGATAGTATGGAAAACACTGGAAGCCACAGGCACAGGCTTCCCTGAACAGCACTCTGACAGTGCAAGAAAGAACACCAAGAATCAACAAATGGGATTACATTAAGTTAAACAGCTTCTGCACAGCAAAGGAGACAATCTGCAGGTGAAGAAACAACCTACAAAATGGGAAAAATATTTTGCCAGCTACTCTTTTGATAGAGGACTAATATCGAGGATACTGAGATAACTCAAAATATTAACCCCTCCCAACAAATGACCGATTGAAAATGAGCAAATAAAATGAATAGACATTTCTCAACACCAAAAAACACAAATGGTCAAGTACATGAAAAACTGTTTGGCATTATTAGTCATTAGGGAAATGTAAATTAAAATAACTCTCAGATTCCATCTTACTCCAGTAAGACTGGCCACCATCCAGAACACTACCAATAAATGCTGGCTACCAATAAATGCTGGCGAGGAGGTGGGGGACAAGGAACACGTCCACCTTGTTGGTAGGAATATAGACTAGTACAACCACTATGAAAATCAGTAGGGAGATTCCTCAAAGAACTAAAAATAGAAATTCCACTCAGCCCAGCTATACCTCTCCTGAACATCTTTCCTAAAGAGCTAAAGAATCATACTGTAGTGATACATGCATACTTATGCTCACGGTAGCACAATTCGTGATAACTGAACTGTGGAAACGGCATTGACGCCCACTGACAGACAAATGAATAAAGAAGTAGTGGCTACACACACAATGGAGGGAGTACGATTCAGCTGTAAAGAAGGAGGGATTCTCATCATCGTGGGAAAATGGGTGGATCTTTAGACCGTAATCTTAAGTAAATAAATCAGACACTGACATATTAAAAAAAAATCACATGGTTTCTCTTACATGAGAAACTCAAAATATAAGTAAACTCAAGAGTAAAGTAGAGGGGGAAGGTGGGAGACAGGAAGGTGGGAGACAGGGGGCTGGGAAAGGAGATCAGAGGAAGGAGGAAAAGGGGGTAAGGAGAGGGAGTAAGGAGATTGAAAATGATAGAGATTGGAAATTATATATATGTATCTCCCTCAAATGTAATTGTTATGCATTGCAAATATACCAGTAAAAATAGTTTAATTTTTCTCTTTATCAATTTATTTTACCAATTTTCCACAATAAGGACACTTGACTTTCGTAAAGAGGAATGGCTTGGTTTTTAAATGTTCCTATTATAAACGAATTAAGACAGGAAAGTAAATTTGAATTAATTTTTTGGAAAAGCACAAGCTCACGTTAGTATCTTACTTAAAGAAATGTCTTTGTTGTGCGTCTGGGTGTGTGTGCAACTGTACATAGTTTTGGTGATTAGCACTGAGACATGCATGAAAATAATTAGGCCTCCAAGAATGTGAACGAGGATTACCTGTGTCTCCCTTGGCTTCATGTGACTAAGCCTCAAGAAGATCATGCCCTGAAAACACTTTGATGCCAAATTTAGCCTTTGGGGAGGCAGGAGTGTGTGGCACATAAAAGTCAAGCAAAACAGAGGCTGGAAACAGAAGTTGTTGGTAGCTGCTGGGTGTTCTGGTCCTTCATCCCGGATGACACAGTAGTGGAGGCATCTAGCAGAATTCCACTGTCAGGCTTGGTGTCCTGGGGACCCTCATCGGGGAGTATTTGTGCACAGTCCCTCTGCTTTCCCTGCCACCAAATCTAGCTTTAATTATTGACAAAAGCTCTCAAGATTATATCTGCTGAGACTAGAGTGTTGTTGTTGTTGTTGTTGTTGTTTATAAGGCTGTTTAGGATCCATTGAGAAAACCAAAAAAATTACCTACGAGAACGTAGTTTCTTAGCGAGTGTTGTCAAAATCCCTTCTTCTATGAAAATAATGAGGAAAAACTTCAACATACAAGAATAAATTGGGCCGAGTCGGGAAAACTTCAAATAAGATGTTAACTGGGTTGGCTCCCAGCCCCTCTCCAGCAGGTACATATTTCAGATCAGGACAGGACGGAGGGCAAGGGAAGGGCCTCCCGGACAGTGCCAGCTTGTGAGGCAGCTCACTGAGCAGGAGGAGGAAGTTTAATGATCTGTGACCGCACCGGCCCAGACCACCTAGTTAGCATGCCTTTCATTAGCGTGGCCAGGAGAAGTAACCGCTGAACCCTGAGTAGATGTGGCAGACAGAACTATAAACATCATCCAAAGTGGCAAAGTCCTGGGCATTAACCTTCCAAATATTTATTAAATATCTGGCAGCCTAGACGTGTTCTCTTCTGGAGGAGCTAACGAAGGGGGAGAAAGAGAGATCTGCGTGTGGCTAGCCACAATTTATTTTCACAAGTGGTATGTTAAAGAACAAAGACCCAGGAGAACACATCAAAAAAAAAAAAAGCAATCTACTCCAGCAAGGAGGTCGGAGCTGTCTGGAAGAACTCACAGAAGTGATGACATTCAAGGGCAGCCTCAGCAAGGAGAGACATTCACTAGCAAAGGAGGCGGCACCGTTTGCATGGAGTGGGAACAACAGGAGGAAATGGTGGCCTGGAGAGCACTTCGCACTTTATGGATGGAATATAAAAAGGAGAGGTGGGAAGGAGGCAGAGGAGATTGAAGAGTGACGTCACAGCTGTATTGTGCAAGAGTCTGAATGCCCTCGAACAAGCTTGGGATCTATTCTGCACACGTTACTGAGACATCCATTCATTCAAATGATATTTTCCAAGAATCCGGTGTGTGCTAAATCTTCTGTTAGCCTCTGAAGATCAAAAGAAAGAGAAAGGCCAGGCTTCCTCCAGGGGCTTAGCAGGGTCTGGCAGGGAGAGAGACAGACAAGCACAATGTGGAAAACTAATGCTCAGGCAGAGCGGGGCACGCTGAGGAACTGTGGAGAGGAGCTCCCATCCACCTGAAAACTCAGGGAATAAGATAAGAACGGCAACAAACTACTGCTTATGTTGCTTTTTTTAAGGTACTAAGAACAGTTGTGCTTCACAAACACATGCACCCGTTTAATATCCCAACAACGAAGGCAGTAAATTCTCTTGTAAGATTGTCCCATTTTCCTGCTGCTGAGTTGGAAGTAGAGAGTTCCAGGGAGGAGCCATTCACGGGCGAGGGGCGGCAGAGGCAGGGTTCAGAGCTGGTGAGCTTGTTCACACCCTCGCTCTGCTGTCTTACTGAAAAAATGAACAGATTTGAGGTTGAGAAAGGCCTTAGAGTGTGAGGATGGGGTGGCACTGGGCATCTCCAGGGACCTGAACTCTCACATAAACATCTACCAACCTGATCAGACCCAAAGAGTATGTCTTGGGCAGTTCATCATTTTCTAACCTCGGCACAGAGGTACCTGCTTGAAGAGAGCTGTACAGATTTTCCAAGGGGCTCATTCATTTAAAAAATGCCCACAACATTGCCTCTGCTGAAAGGTGCTTATAATTGCGGTCTTTAGATGGCCTGCAGCACTCTGTTGTCAGCGCTACCCAGCTGCTCACTAGAAGAGCCCAACAGGACTCGAAGGGAAGTGAGGCCTGGACCGCTCCGGGAGTAACTGAACCCAAGGCCAGCCAGGCGCTCCGTGTTTTCTGAAGATCCACCGAGCCACAAGACTCTGCCCAGAAGAAACACAGAACCTCTGACCTACAGTTCTCACCACTCAGGAATTATGCCCTGTGGTCTCCAGACTGCTAACTAATAATATTTATGTCTGTTTGAGACAATCTTCATTAGAACAAGCTAATACACATTTTAAAAATAAATGATGCACTTGGGTGGATCACAAGGGAAAAATCCTTAAATATCCTTGTAAGTACCCTCATCAGTTTGTACTAGATCAATTGTAAAAGAATCTAAACGTATATGTTAATGTGACATGGGTCTATGTAAATTATATAACCACATAATTAGCATCTTGAGATTCTTTTGGTAAGTTTCTCCACAGTGGTAGCTATGAGGCTAAAAATTCTCTAACTGCCTGCAGAGGAAGGGTAGTTTCCAATTAGGGTGTTTTCTCTTAACTAAATAATTAAGAGCTCAATTGATTTTAATACCCTGAGGGTAAGAAGGGAGAAAAATGATAATGTCCTCATTAGGGAATAATATGTTCATGCAGGAAAGAAATTAACAAGAATTCACAAAGATGAAAGAAAGAGAATTAGAAATGGTTCCCAAAGTATGATTCCCTTTCAGTGGAAGTCTGTACCACGCCATCACTTAAAGCAAGCCATCACTTAAAGCAAGGAAGACATTTGTGGTGTCTCTATACATTTAATTTTAATCCAGAGTAGTTCACTCCAATTCAGAATGTGCCACTTGTTTAGAACTGTAAAGATTCAAGAAAAACTTCACGTTGGAAATAGGTTGTATTCTTTATAATCCATTTTTTTTTTGTACTAAATGACTATCCTAATGGATTCGTAGAGTGAGTTTACTTAGCTTTGACCACGAGTCACTTAAAAAGGGCACAGAATCATCCTGTATATCACTGTTTGAAATTTAAGCTTTCTCTAGTCTCTGGCTTCTTTTAGATCATATTTGTGCCAGCTACCTTGGAAGATTATAAAAGCTCACATAACCAAGCGCAGGTTGAACTACTTGAAATGTTATTTATCAACTAAAGATAACTTTAGCCCCAAAACTGTTGATACCAAAAATCTCTTTGAATTGGCCAGTTTAATTTCAAGGATGATTTATTCATTCACCACATCCTACAAAGGATTGTGGGTTAATTAAATTGCTCAACTAGTAGGAATACTGGAATTCAGAGGACACGGTTAATCCAAATTTTGAGTAATACAAAAAATAAGATAAACAGAAGGAAATTGAAAATAAGTGAACATAGAATGATGCCAAACTTTCCTCCTATAAACTGGTCACGGTTCTCTTCAAATGTCACTTGGAATCTTTTTCACATTTAAGAGGAAAAGATAAGACAAAAGCAGAAAACACACTCAAGCAGTTCAAATTGGACTCTTTGGCCCTTTTTAAAAGAGGACTGTGTTCACACAGTGCCAGTATCTGACTCAGGACAGACTCTCAACTCACAAATGTTGTCCTCTGTAATTCTGAGGTTTTGGGTTCTGTTTCATCCTGAAAGCTCAGGAAAGAAGAGAGGAATGGGTATGGGAGGAAACATATCTTACCCCAAGATCCCTCAACCACATTTATTACATTAACGTACCCTTGACTGACGAGCCCAGTAGACAAATCTGACCCTTTTAGAAATAACTGATCAGATTTTAGGAGAGGGTTGTGGTTAAACATGAAATGTTCCCCAAAGACTCATATACTGAGGTCACTAACCGACCGCATCAATAGATACTCCACTGGTCAGTTGGTAGCTGAATAGGCTATCAGGAGATGGGGCTGAATTGAAGAAAGGAGGCCCCTGAGGGCATGACTTTGAAGGATTCTATCTGTTCTCTAGGTCTGTCTAACCCTCTCAGCTTCTTGTCTTCCACGAGGTGAGCAGTATTCCTCTGCCACACCCTTCCTGCCATAATGCTGACTGACCATGGATTGCCACCAGGAGACTAAATAAACCTTCTTTCCTGTAAGTTGCCTATGTCAGGTATTTTGTCCCAGCCAAGACAAAAAATAAAACAACAACAACAACAAAACCAAAAACTGACTACATTAATACAGAAAACTGGTACTGAAAAATGGGGCTGTTTATGTGACTATATCTGACTTCAGATGACTTTGGAACTGGTTTATGAGAATAACTTGTAAAATCTTGGAGAAGTAAGTTAGAAAAAGCCTGGAGTGCTATAAACAAGGTTTGATGGTTGATTCTGGTCTGAGCCCCAAACACCAGAATGTTGATAGAAATGTTAAAACACAGCTGGTGGTCATAAAGTTTCTGATGGAAATGAGGACACTACTGGGGATTGGACTAGAGGACATGCATGTTACATTCTGGTAAAGAACTTGTGTATGTTTTTCCATATCCTCAAACTTTGCAAGAGGCTGACTTTAAAGATGATGGACTGATTAGTCTGGTAGAGGAAATGTCAAAATAGCACAGTGTTCAGGCTGTGGCCTGGGAATTGCTGGATGTTTGCAGCCAGATTTACGGTGTGATTCAAGTCCAAAAGCAGGGCAGAAAGCCTTGAAAAAACTTGCAGTTTGGCCAGGAAAGAAGCAAATGTAAAGCCAGGGCCTAGGAAGGTAGTTGTTGAAGAGATCAGTACCAATAAAAAGAATCCAAGTACTTTATATCAAGACAATAGGAAAGAGGCCTTGAGGACATCTCAGGAATTGGCCAGACCTTAGTAATCAAGAGTTATGGGTATAGAAGCATGAATTCCTTTGAAAGACTTTCCTTTCAGAAGAGAGGAGCGGGGGACACTGGGGGCCACAGAGCCCCCTAGGAAGTTATTTCCCCAGAATTCATTTCACTGTGATCAGTTGTCCAAGCACTCAGAAGTCACTGTAGCCATGATCTAAGGGGGCCTGCAGCCTGCTTGAACTGGTGACAGACCTTGGCATCATCCATATGATATTGGTTTTGGTGGTATGCAGAATACAAGAGTTACCTGGTCATGGAGGCTTCCATCTGGATTGCAAAGGAAGGCTTGGGAGGCTAGGGAGTGTGTGACAGGGTCAGAATCCCTGTCAGAAGTACCCAAGAGGGCAATGTACGATACAGTGAGAGGGAGGCCAAAACTGCAGTGGAGAACCCATGATGCTGGAGCTGCCAGGAAGGTGGAGCATTTGCCATCAAACACTGTAGACAGTGAACAGAACCAGCCCAAGAGAGAGGCTGTGCCATCTGTGATGGGAAATGCTGTAGGGCCATGGCTGCCCAAGCATTTTAGAGCTTGTATCTCACCCCAGCATGCTCAGACCCTGGACATGGAGCTACAGAACCTAATATTTGTCCTGTTGAGCTTTGGCCTTGCTTTGATCTGATTCCTGTGTGTTCCCCATTCCTTCCTTTTGGAACGGGCATGTTTACTCTGTGTCACTGTATTTTGAGATTATGTGTGTTGTTTTCTTTTTTTTGTTTGTTTGTTTGTTTTAACTAGTGCTCAGAGAGTTGCTTTGAATTTCAGAGGAGAGATTTTGGACTTGGATTTTTGAGTAATGCTGGAATTGTTGAGACTTTGTGGAAGGGAATTGGTCCATTCGTGGGTGTACGCAGGATAGTTTGGTGGTATTATGACCTTGTTATTGTCTCTCTTTGGAGATTAACTATGGTTTAAAGGGACTTGTTAGGGCATCAAATTGAGAAGGAGTGGGTTTCTGGTCACTAATCTTGGTTGTCAACTTGACTTTCTTTTAATTAGAGTGAAGATGACACTTGAAATAGAAAGCTGTGCAATGCCACACTCCAGACTTAATGGGGCTCCTGCACACTTGGAGCTATCTCTACTTGTAGATCAGTCTTCTCCCTTTTTGATATAAATTCATACAGTTAATGCTGAGTTCAGAATAATTCACAGAAAAAAAAGAAAAAAAGAATAGTTCACAGAAATAACACTCATTCCCTCCTCTCATCCATATTTTACGCTTAGAAAGTAGCATATGCCAGAAAATGGGGTTACAAAAACTTGACATTATAACCTTTTCTCATTTTCATAATCTATAAATTGTGGGAAGATTATGGAGATGAAAATAAAATAATTGGGCGCATATGCAATAAACGTTATTTTGGTTTTTCTTTCTTAAACGAAGATGTAGGCTTTTCTATAAGAAAAAATGGAGACAGTAGAAAAGAAAGTTGGGATTTGAGTCATATTGGATGAACACTTTGAATGGCAGGCTTCAGAGTTGCTGCTCAAAAAGATATGTTTTTACATGGCGTTGTCAGCTCCATTATGAAATTTTCTTCACTAATAGAAGCACCAGTAGATGTGTTCCTGTGACACAGAACATGAGAGTGGTTCAAGTGTAATCGAGAGGTGTTAACAGTGGGAGTCAAGTCTCAATGCTGAGTTCACAGAAGAAGAGTGATTTTGGCTACAGGGGTCATTGTGCAGAAATAGTATTAACAATGACACTTGCCAGCTCTCAATCTCACCCACTCACCAGTGGGAAGATAAGTGGGCAAATCTGTTGAAGGAATTTGAGAAGACTTGACATATGAGCACTGCTCGTAGTATCAAATTTATCAGAAATTATTTCCAAGATTAAAGACAATTTACTGCCTAAATAGCCTAACTCAGGAGAGACTCCCCCAGCATTCTTTTTTTTAATTTTAGGTTCACTAAATTTATTTTAAAAATCATAAAACGTTTCTTACAAAAGAGCATTACATGCTGCACACTGCTCTGAACAGATGCCAGGGACATGTGGACTACTGTACTTTCCTCCTTGTCCCACTCCCCTCCCCCAAATGTTTACAGTGACCACACAAAGCAAGGTGTTCAGGGTAATTACATGGAGGGATTTTTTTTTAAACCACCAGCAATGAACAAAAAATAAAATCCACTCACTCTGCTGCTGTTTCAAAATTTCAGTGTTAGTTTTTGCACGCCTTCGCCCCCAACCCTGTTTTTAGGAACTAAACATTACACCTGGTGAACAGCAAAGATTTCGCTACGCCTCAAATGCAGAACCCCTAGGAAGCAGGGGAATGGCAGCTTTTTAAACAGAAGCAGATTAAAAAAAAAAAAGATGCAGGACTCCTTCAGCTCTTCACTAGTCTTAAAAAAACTTTCCAGAATACTGCTTCACACTGTTCTGCAGCAAATACTGTGCATTCTGCATCTAGTCCTGGGTTCCTGTAATGGTGATGATCAGATCTTCAGATCCTTCTAAAGGTTCATCAATTTTGATGATCATCAAACATCATTGTAAAACCACTATAATCGTAAGTTTCATCGTAAAAATTGGGATCATAAGGTTGCGCACGTCCTTTGATGGGAGACTCAGATATAAGCCTCCCAATTAGTGACAGATTTGTTTAATCTGCTGACCACCTTTGCCAGTAGTAGATCCAACCAAGTCTTTGGGAATAGTTACTTGTGTAGTGATAATAGGTCCACCAAGGTCACCGTATGAGCCACGACCCCTGCTTAGGAATAATCATATCCAGAGCTGCCCTGTGGCTCATACGCCATCTGCCATTCTGATGGGCTCCACATATCTACTGCAGAGTCCCAAGTTTCCTCAGCACTGAAACCAACCAGGCTGTCGTAGTGATCTCCAGGTCTTCCTCATTGGTCATAAGCTATTATTAGATCTCCTCCTCTACGTGGTGGTGGTGGTGGAAGAGGAAGATTCCAAGCTCTGCTACCACCCCGGCCCCCTCGACCAGGAGGAGGAGGAGGCGATGGTCCCCAGCGAGGGCTCATATCACATAATCTCTTCTAGGGCGAGGCATGGGATGCTCACCTCGAACAGGAGGCATTCTGTCAAAACCACCTCTTCCCCGCATGGGGACTCCTACAGAGGCCAACCACGGCGGTCATCAAACATCATTGTAAAACCACTATAATTGTAAGTTTCATCATAAAAATTGGGATCATAAGGTTGCTCACGTCCTTTGATGGGAGACTCAGATATAAGGCCAAGGGTGATCTTTATGCACTCTACAATCCTATCGGGCTTTCCTCCAATAAGCACAACCCTGTCAGTGGCATGAGGACAGCATTCTTGGAAAAACTTGATTGTTGTCTGAGTGTTCTCTCGAAGTTCTTTGATTTTAGCACCTTTGACTCCAATAATTCCTCTGCCAGACTTTGATGAATCAATAGTCTCGACTCGCAGTGAATGTCACTTCCTTTATTGTGTTGGTAATTTAAGCATTCCGCAGCATCAGATTTGAGAGGAAGCTGGCTGGTTGCAGTGGGTGCTGGCCACCGCAGGCCTTCTTCCGAGGGAGGGATGATTTTCTTCAGAATTTCTCCAATTGTTTCAATATCGGCACTGATACTCAGTATGCACTTGGGGCCACTGCTCTCTGGGACCGAAACCTTGGCGTTGTAGACTGCACAGAGGGCCTTAATATTCTCGCCTCCTTTTCCAGTCACTGCCCCAGCATTCTTGCTCTGAAGCAGAATTCGTAATTCAACCATCTCGACAGTGTTTCTAGATCTTTAAATGCTTGCTCCTCTTCCATATCTTCTGCAGGACATTTACCAAATTCACCATTGATTTCAGTGTTGGGGAAGGTTCCCTCTGGCTGCTCAGTTTCCATTTTCTTGTGTTAAATGGGCACACCAATCACGCCAGCCTGCCTTCCCTCTTTGCTGCCCCAGCATTCTCAAAGAATAGAGCAAATTGGATTTGACACTAAGACCTCAGGAGTTTCAAAGTTGGCTTACTTGAAATACCACCGCTGAAGGCTTGCTCTCACAAGAGAGCCCTCTGGCCTGTTCTACATCCCTCCACAGGTCAGACAGACACAGCTCACACGGCAGGGCTGCTGGCCAGAACTGGGCGCTGGGTCTGTCAGAGCAACAACAAACACTCTGCCCATTTCCCTGACACTTGGGTGAAGGGCTGCCAAAGGTCTTTACTAATTATACATTTCAAACTTTTTAAAGACAAGATTTTTATCTTGTGATCATCAGTAAACGGCCCTTCAGCACTGGAACAGGGCATCCTAAGGTTGGAAATTCATGGAATCGGGCCTGGGACCTCTGGGAAAGGCCCTCACCTGAGAGAAGAGGTGGAATGTCCCGGGCCCGTCGGGTGGCGTCTCCTTTCCAGCAGCTGGAGTTGAGACGAGATGTCCTGAGGAAAACCTTGGTCCCGGAGCCATGCTAATGAGATTTCAAGCACCTCATGCTGTTGCCTCTCTATCTATTTTTATCTGGTTTCTCTCATGGTAGCTACACCTCTGGAAGCCCCCGGTGCCCACAGCTCACCTCTGCCATGCACATCTCCGGGTGGATGAAGGTTCTGGAAGGGAAATGCTGAAGTCACTGGAATATGTCCTGGCATATTGTCTCTAGTTGCTGGGTTTCCTGCCCATCATGATTGCAGGGTGGGAATCCCAGAGCAATGTGCTTCTAAATTCTCACATCAGTATTTGCTAGACGAGGTCTTATTTGTTTTTTTTTTTTGTTGTTGTTGTTGGTTTTTGTTTTTTTTTTTGAGACAGGGTCTTGATATATTGTCCAGGCTGGCCTCGAACTCACTACATAGCCCAGGATGGCCTCAAACTTGCAGCAATCTTCCTGCCTCAGCCTCCCACATGCTGGATTACAGGTGTGGGCTACCACTTGTGGCTTCAGGTCAGTATTTAGAAGGAGTCCATGGAATGGGAGGGATCAATAGTTGATATATTCCCACTAAAATGACTGCTTGAATATTTTGGCAAGAAGGAATCAGTGAACACGTTTTGCCTTAGAGCAAATTTATTTTCCTTTTCTTTCTTTTCATTTCTTCTTTGCTTGTTTGGATGAAGACTACTTGTTTCTCTTATGGTTCTGGGTCTGAGGGCATAGGTATGCTTTTTGTCTTTCAAATACAAAATTATAATACTGAACTCACTTTACATTGAGTATGTCTTTTCTTCTTTTTTTAACATTAGATGCAAATTGTACTCCAATTTTACATTATTTCCAGACACATTTAAGAGAATGTGGCTCCAGAAATTTTCTTGAGAGGGGGAGATGTGTAGAAAGAATTTTTGCATTTACCAAAAGAATGTTTTGGTTTTGTTTTTTTAATGAGAAACCTTGACAGAGTCCATATCCTTGTTTTACTGTCAGCTCACAGAGCACGTGGCCTGAGAAGTAGGGTCACCCACGGGAAAAATACTGACCCAGGAACCTAGCTGGAGCCTGAACCCCTAGACATGGCATGCACCTCGTAGTGTCGGAGAGTAATGACTGAGAACGACTGTGAAACCCACAACACGCCCCTGATTTCTGTGGGTATCCGCACACATGCTCCCATTTGTGAGCCAGCAGTACCCTGGCAAGCACAACAGGCGAAGAGAATTAAATCCCACGTCTCCATGGAGGACCTGGGAATACCCTGGACGCTAGGTAAACCTGAAATGTGAACTAGAAATGGTCTTTGATCAAACCTCAAATTCTTATGTGTTCTTGTCCTCAGCTTTTAATTCTACAAACAGAAAGATATTTGGTTGCTTGGAGTTTCTTTTTACTTAGACTCCAGATAATTAAAGTTTTATATATCTGTCTGGAAAGATAGACGTCGGATCTACTGCAGCATGTGTTTTATGTGTTGGCTACGTGCTTAGGAAGATCAGAAGTGTGCTTGTGGGGCAGGAAAGCGGGGGCAGGCTTGGGGTTTTGGCCAGACATCCTGCCCCCACCTCCCTGGAACCGTGTGGTGGTCTAAGTGGCGTGCAGAGCGCTGCTGGGATGGGGAGACTCCCCGGTTAAAGTAATAAACATGTTTGGATTCACATTTACACTGGAGAGACAGTGAGCAGGGAGACAGAGGTCTGAGGAAACACAGTATAATGTGATGTTTATAATTCTGCCTTTTGGCATCATTTCATTTTTCAACTCAATAAGAAGTATATGAAGAATCAGTCTCAAGTCAAATAAAAAGATCTGAGAAACAAAACTATCCGAGACAGGCTGTGAGATTTGCCTGATCTGCTAGCAGCAACGATGCTGGGGAAGTCTCTCTGTTTCTGTTCTCACCTTCCACCGTTAGGTTTATGATTTTATTCTAGAAATGTGCTCTGGCCCAAACCCTGTCAACAGATGAGGAAGCCATGATCTTGTACACATTTTCAAGCAAAGACAAACAAACAAGAAACAGATAAAATCCACGTTAGAGTGTGCAGAACCAAATCCTTTGGGTTGCTTGTACTTGCATGTAGGCAGCCAGGCACATGATTCGTAGACAATCCCAGTCCAGCCCCTTCCAGAAAGATCATCTGGCACATCAGAGATTAAGGCCGATGTGTCTCTCAGAGCCCTTTTGCTCATTTTGATGTTTGTTCCATCTCTCACTAGTTAAACCTTTAGTCTTCAGGGTAGGATTTTGGTAAACAAGAATTCTGATACGGATTCAGGGCCCAGGACCCTGTGCGCTCTACTGCAAATGTTGGCTACTTTGCCACATTATGTCTTCTCTGAATTCTTTTGATGAGAATTTGTATGGCTTTTGTTTTAAAACTTGCTGGTCGATTTATTTTTCTTCCTTTTTCTTTGCTTGCTTTCTCCCACTTTCCTGAAACAAAAAAGCAATTCATTTGGATGGTTTATCTTTCAGTTCAGCTTCTGTCTCCTTTATGTAAACTGATTGTCTTCAACCTTTTCATTTTTCTATTCTCTAAGAAAAATGTGCTAGTTACTAAGCATCGTCCAAGAATCTGAGTTTCCGCCCTACATTTTAAAATTATATTTCAAAATCTTAAGAGGCTTCCACATTTTTATCTCAACCTTGCATTTGGAAACCTTAGTACCTTTATCTTTGCCTGAGTAGCAGTTTCCAAATGGCAAGTACAGCTTATTCCATTTTAAGTAAAGGATTTCAAGTTAATATATCCTTCCAAATCTTTATATCTTTTGGCCAAAACTATGGCTTTCTCTTGAATGAATCCTAGATGTGAGTAAATCTTTTCCCAAGCTTATCACATAACTACTGACCTCAAAGGAATCTTCCCATCACCTCCTTCCCTTCTTTTTCACCTCCTTTCAGTTGTTAGCATTTGTGTTTGTGTGTGTCTACCACACAACAATCAAATATTGCTGTTGTCAGCAGAACTTCACAGGCCCAGAAAGCTTCATAAATCCAGCTGCAGTTTTTAAAACTCAAAGGAGGTTAAACTCCTGGACCCTTCTAGAAAGACGTACATCTTTTCCACCTCTGAGTCGTTTTCCAGGTGTTTGGCTGGCCATGGCACAAGCTCTCCAAAGGGAAGGGAATATGAAGGTTGGAAGATGGAAAAATAAAAGGGTCAGAGGCCACGTAGGCAAATATCCAAGAAATGAGAGAATTGCTAGGAAAATGCAGAACTCTAACTTCAAGAATTAACCATTTCTTGTCCTCATATATATATACAGCTCATTCTTTGATTTGAGCCCCAACAGGCCAAAACAGAGAGCTAAGAAGAAATATTTCCCTAAGCAGGTGAGTTCCGTCCAGAGTTTTCTCTTGGAGCATCGATGTTGGCCTAACGGGAATTTGACAGGATATGAGCATTTACACATGATGTCATTACCAGTGGCACATGCGAAGGATGTCCCTTTAAATTTGTCCCTTTACAATAAATTCATACTTTTAAGTGGACCTTTGGAGAACAGCTGGAGGGACAGAGCTCCCTGGTGGCTGGCATTCCTGGGCCTGAGCTTTCTGCCTGCTGTCCCGTTTGGGCTCCTGTTTGGGTTTGTGCCTCTCAAATTTACAGACCTCTGGGATATGAAGCAATCCACAGGATGACTGGCATCAGTTTTCCTCAAAAATGTAGAAGGATGGGGAGAAATTAAAACCACGGGACTTTAACTTAAAATGCTGTGTAATTAAAAACACAGTGGTTTTACTTTCAAGGAGAATGTAAAACTCCAGCTTTTGTATAACAGAACTCTTGCTGTTTAGTGGTCTTGCTCTTGCCGTGATTCATCTGGCTGGTAAATAGATATAGAAAAAGCGTCTCGGTGATTCTGTCTTAAACCCACACTGCTGCATGCACATATTTAATCATATGTACCCATGAATGGGCCGCGGGCTAAAAGCCCCATTTAAAAACATACTTTGTAATCACAAAAAGGGCATAATTCTTAGTGAAGAGTCAAAGTTTCCCATGTTAAAGAAAAGGAGAGAAGAAAGAAACAATTCTGGTTTCTGGTATGCTTGGATGCAGAGAGTCAGTCTACCCAATGGCACTGCCGTCTGGCCTTTCTCCAACTCTCGGCTTTGCTTTCTTTTGTGTAAATTTCACTCTCACTTTCGAGTTGGCGGCCCCTGGCGTCTCCAGATGTTCATTTTCCTTACAGCAAGGAATTTCTGCCTGCGGCAGATCTGCAGAAGTCCTTGGCCCCATCCCCGGCCTGGGACGCGGCTAGGCTGCTCGGTGAGATAGACCCTGCGCCTGTCTTTAGAAAGGAGAGGCCAGCACTGTGCAAATGGAAGCACACTGCAGTTGACTGTGTTGGTGTAAGCACACACACAGAGGGCAGACAGAGGACTATGGTGATTCAGGAAAAATGGGAACAGACACTATTGAGTAAACACTAAATCAATCTTTTAAAACCATTTTTCAGAAGCGTGCTTCTCCTTGGAGTGCTGAACACCTTCCATGTGTAACGGTCATGCCTTGACCGGACAGCACTGAGCTTATTGGAGAATGGGATTAACACTGACCAATCGCCTACTTCATTCAATAGTCCCAATCATCTTTGGTAGACATAATTAAAACCCCATTGTACAGAGGAGAAAACTGAGTCTCAGGGAGGAGAAGGGGATGGTTCCAAAACACTGACCACAATAACAGCTCTACCTTGTGTCACTTAACAGAAGTAGGTTGGAAATTAACCCAGTTTGGGAGGAAACCATAGACTGTCAACTCAAAAATGCAGTAAGGAGAGTAACATTGAAGGTGTGGCATCAGAGGTGGCCTACAGGTATGTTACTTTTTAGGGAAACATTTCTTTCCCTCCTCCATACCAAAAGATTTTATGGACAACGTCTCCCAAAATACGTAATTATGATGGCTCAACTTACCATTTTCCAACTTTATGCTGGTATGAAAGCCAGATGCGTTCCGTAGAACGGGCTCAGAATTTTGAGTTTCTGTCTCTTTCCGAGCAGCAGTATGTGGCCCAGTCTCTCCAGCGCTGGGCGGCAGTGAGGGGAGCAGCCAGCACGCTCCATGTGCCGTGCTGCTGAGGTCGGATGTCCGGTAGGTGGGTGCGTCCAACGCACTGTCCGCTCACTGCGTTTGCGAATTTGCACGCTTCTCGATCCGGAGTCCGATCGCAAATCGAGTGGCACCTGCGCGGTCCCTGAACCGTCACTGCTAATCTGTGTGTTCCATGTATTGGATTGCTCCCGGGTTGTTCTCCTGGCAGCTGGGTGAAGCGATGGATCCTGGGAAATGGATTGTTCACGCGCGAGGAGGTAGCAGGGACCAGGGCAGGGTGGGGGGCTCTGGGAGGGGCTCTTGGTAGGACTTTGGGTACCATGAAGGCTCTGGAGACCTCGGCCAAGAAAGAGACCAGTGCAAATCAGACCCCAAAGGGGAGCGCACAGTTCTCAGGGACCCACTCCAGGTCCTTTGCGATTTTGAGCGGAGCTGGCCCTGCTTCAGGAAACTGCATGTGAGCAGAGGGGCTCAGCTATTCTGTGACGTCCCACAACCAAAATTCCTGTCTCCTGTGCTTTATTCACAGGCTCAAAGAAGGTAAGGGCTACTTTTTTTTAGGAAACAAAATTTAGGCATCTTAGCCGTGACTCAGCTACCATTTCCTGTGGAGCGGATGAGAAATTGTGTTGCTGTTTTAGGGCGCTTCAGCACGAGATGCCTTCTGTTTTCCCTCACTCTCTCCCATTCCACAGATGGCATGAAACTCTCAGGGCTGGCCACCCAAAGGGGTGAACACTTGCTAGAACATGGGGCAAGAATCAAGGCTCAATGCTGAGAAGGAAGGGAAGGGAAGCAGAGGGCAGCCAGGAGCTTGCTTCAGTGAGAACCTTGTGAAGCCCCCAGTGGCCAAACAGTTCCTTCCTTTCCACTTATTTTACCGGAAAAACTAACTCCCAAGGACTAGCTTTGCTATGCACTTGTGTTTCCTGACTGAGCCACTTAGAGTCTCCAGGAGGCTGGGGGAAGGGTCCCACTCTGCAGGAGACGCTATTGGTAAAGAGGCCAGTAAGTGAGAGCACTCCACCAAGAACCACAGGCTTCTCCAAAGAATAAATGCTTTGAGAGTGACTTTTGTGTTAAAAGAGAAATATAGATCCTAGGAGGTGCTGCAATGCAATGTAGATTTTCCCTGTTAATTGAGTTTCTGGTGGTCTATGTTCTATTTCTGTATCATCTTACTTAACTAGGTATGTTGAAATATTTTGTAATACTCTAACCTAAGGTATGATTGTAAATGATCAACTGCATTGTTTTGGTCTTGGGGTCAATTTCTTTTCTCTTTGTGAAACACATTTTTGGAATTAATTGCCAATTGAACGTAGGATATAATTTGTAAAGATTTATTCCCCATTGCGAGGAAATTTCCGGTGTCCAGCAAGATGGCCAAGAGCCGGCTGAGCTTTCTCCCTTCCTCCCTCCCTCCCTCTCTCACACAGTTTTGAGGGAGGCCGCTGGGCATCCTGGCCTATGCTGAGGACAAAAGGATGCAGGAGACTTGGCCCCTTCGCTTGTCTCAAGGCCCCTGTGGAGGTGTGATTTGAGAGATCCTGGGATTTGGGGACAATTTATATGACCCTAATTCTTCCTCACTGGTGTATAGAACACCTTTGGAGCTTAAATTAATTCTCTCAAAAGAAAGGGAAAAAAGAATTAAAAATATTTTTGGGACATAGGTGGACCCCACTGTTTTGGGCAAACCTGGTTTGCATTTCTTATCAACCCTGCAGCAAAGACTGCAGGCAAGCTGGCAAGTCTGTCTGAGCTATCACCCATTGGATGATACGAACTTGGGATTTGCTGGACCCATTGCAGGCGCTCACTGAGCTCCAGGAGGGAGAGCAGAAGGCTTATCAGGGTAACTCTGTCTGCCAGTAGAGAGTAATGTAATGTCCAGTGTGGGGCGAGAGGCATGAGAAGCGGCGGATCTACAGTAGATCAGAGGCTAAGGGATCTGGAAATGAGCTGCAGAGGCAAATACCTCAAGGGCAGAGGTCGAACTGAAATTTCCATCAGAAGACAGGAGTCGTAGCTCTTTTTTTGGGAGGAGGTGCTGGGGATTGAGCTCAGGCCCTTGCACTTGCTAGGCAAGCAACACTTGAGCTAAATCCCCAACCCCAGGAATCGTAGCTCATTTTTATTGCGCACCGGCCATGCCAATACTTTATTTTTCCTCTTCTTTTGCTAGCATATGTTTGCAATACATAATGAATACATTCATTTTGGGGGATTGGTACATATATACCCCATCTTGATCCTTTTTGCTTCTCCCTCCCTCCATCCTTAGATCCTCTTCCCATCTCCACGTAATATATCTCCAGTTCTTATTATCTATTATTTTGCCCTTTAATTTATACTTAGGGTTTCTCATGTAAGAAAAACCATGTGATATTTAAGCTTATGCATCTGATTTATTTCACTTAACATTATGGTCTCAAGGTGCATCCATTTTCCTACGAATGACTCGAATTTATCTTTGCCGATGCAAGCCAATATTTTATGTAGTAGTTCGCTGAATCCTCATGGGAACTCTATACGCTACATGAAGTCACCAATGTCCTAGCTTTGCAGATCGGGAAACTGAGATTTCATGAGTTGAACTGACATGCCTCAAGTCGGCCAGCTGGTAAGACAGACAATAAGGTTTCAGGCCTCCTGACTGTGTACTGCCACCCTGCACAGGGCGGCCACCACATATTGTTTTAAGTCATTCTGCTCCTGGTTGGCCTGGCAAACAGTAGGCACACATTTTGGTCAGTATTTAATGACATCCATGAACTGGCCGTCTGATGTCAGAGCGGAGGAGGGCAGAGAGCTGTGGGACTGAGGGAAGGCCTCTCCTCCTAAGTCCCACCCTCGCCCTCAGGGAGGGCAGTCTTGCTGACCTCAGATGCAAGGGTGTGGTCAGGCACCAGGGTGCTTCCTGGGTGCAGCACCAATTAGTGGAAGCTGTTATGCAAGGAAAATGTGAAGTCCTTTTCTCTGGTGGTTAAAACAGCTCATTTCTCTGAAATGATTTTGCTGTGGTTGCTCCTGATGGTAAGTGATGCCCTAGAATATTTTCTTCTGGCATTTTTTTGGTCCTGGGATCAGAAGATTCTAGAAGGATGTGAGTAGGAATCGAGGGGAGTCATTTCCCCGCCAACCCTAACGACGGGGCTCCCTGGAGTTTGCACTGTGCTGTGGGGTGGGGGGTCCCTGGGGAGAAGGTGACACCCCCCCACATGGCGCCAAGGGATTGACGTGCACCCATTTACTTTCGGCCTCGTCTGCTTCGGAAGGCAGCCTTGGTCTGGGGTGGAGCAGGCCTTCCCCCTCCTTTGAAATCATTTGCCCACAACCTCACGCCTGCGTCTGCGTCTGCGTCTCCTAATCAGACCGCCGCCTTGCAAACAGCCAGGACTGCTCTCCACTGTCAGCAGAGGCCTGAGTGACGCGTGAACAGCCCGCGCTACCCGGCGTGTGACACGGCTTCGGCCTGGGAAACCAAGCGCGACTTCCACTGCTGCCCTGCAGCGCCGGGCCGCTTTCTCCTTCTTCCTCGAGGTGCCCTGCTCCGGCCTGGCTGAGTCCGCCACGCCCGGCTCTTCCTCCTTCGGGCCTGGCCTCGGCCCCTCTGCCTGGGAGAAGCTTCCTCTCCCTGACTTCGTGACCCCACCGTGCCCGGCAACCTGCCGCTTCCTTCCCAGTCCTCCCTCCACCCCGAAACTCACACAGGAGCTGTGCAGGCCGGAGTGCCGTCTCCCCAAGTGCACCCCACAGGCTGGGAGAACACGCGGTTGCGATCGCGTCCATTGTCCGGATGGAAACCTGTTGTGGTTATCTTCCTTGGCCCGGGAAAGCAAGTGTGACGTCCACTCCTGCCCACACGGCAGTCAGCAGGTCCTCCTGGACACCGGCCCCTCTCTGCCTCGCTGACCGCAGGACCCTTCTCCATTTTCACTTGCTGCTCATCCTCCTGGGGCTGTTTCCAACACCAGTGCTTCTCTATCCCTCTTTTTTATTAGTAAATGTTTGCGATTCCTAATAAATACCTTCATCACGGGTACTTGCTGCGTATACATATTGCATCTGAATGCTTTTTACTTTCCCTTCCCAATTCTCCCTCCCACCTGTCCCCATCCTCAGAGCCCCTTCCCATCGCCACAAAATCTCTCTGTTTCTTATCATCCAACTTTTATTTATACTTTGGCTTTCTCTTAGACGAGAAGCCAAGTGATATTTAACCTTCTGTGTTCAATTTATTTCACTTGTTGTGGCCCACTCTTCCCCTTCTGGGTATCTTCCCGGAAGAGTTAAAGACATCATGTTACAGTGATCCACGCAAGTCCATGTTTATAACAACTCAATAGCTAAATCTTAGAAGAGGCCTATATCTCCGCAGAGTACTACACTGCCAGGAAAGAATGGCGCATTTTAATTGCTCTTCTTGGAAGCGGGCCTGATCCTCCAGCTGGGAAGGGCAGGGCTCCCACTCCGGGCTCTCACAGGGAGGCAGTCAGGGCCTGATACTCAAGGAGAACAAGAAATGTCTCTTGGTCACCGAGCTAGGAAGCAGCAGGCCCTTGAGGAAAGCCCCCCAAATTCTGTGCTCCTTCTGCCATACTCCCCGTGGCCGTACACCCTCCCCCCAAGCTTATGGGATGTCTGAGGACGCAGACTGCGCCTTCCTCCACTTCCTCATCCCAGGATCATGTAATGGTGGTGGCCCCCAGCAGACACTCACTAAGGACGTCCCAACCCAATGCATGTGCTGGTAGCCCAGGAGGACCCAAGTTACACACTTAAAAATCACAGAAAACATTCAATCTTCAAGTCAGATTTCTCATTACTTGGGGGAATTCATTTTCTTTCTCCTCACTCCCAACCCCCGCATGACTGACTGTCTCTAGGCCCAGATGATGTGAAGGTGCTCAGGAGAAGAAATCCTGGAGCTGGGATGGAGCTGTGGGCCAGGCCCCCCGCCCTCCCTGAAGGACTTTGGTTTACAGAGGACGGGAGGGGAGTGTCCTTCACCACAGTCCTTCCGAGGTCTGAGTGCTGGCGTCCTCCGCATGTTCCTGGGTTGGGATCTCACACTGGTGTGATGCTATCAGGAGCAGGGCCTGTGGGGTGACCAGGTCAGAGTGGGAGCAGCACCCTTATAAACAGGCTCCAGTCCAGTATGGTGGTGCTTGCCTATAACCCCAGCACTCTGGGAGGCTGAGGCAGGAGGATCATAAGATTGAGCCCAGCCTGTGCAATTTAATGACACAGCAAAATCCTATCTCAAAATTAAAAAACAATTGCTTTTAAAAGGTCTGGGGATGTAGCTCAATTCAGAGGTCCTGGATTCAATCCTCAGTATTGCAGTAAAAAAACCAAACAGGGCTGGGGATTTAGTTCAGTGGTTAGAGTGCTTGCCTTGTAAGCACAAGGCCCTGAGTTCGAACCCCAGCAACAACAACCAAAAAAGAAACAAATAAATTGACTCCAAGAGTTAACTTACCCTTTCTACTATCTATAAGGGAAAGTTACCATCCTCACCAAACACCAAATCTGCCAGCGTTTTGACCTTAGACTTCTTCGTTTCTAGAATTATGATAGATAAATCAATGTGCTGTTTGTAAGCTACCCAGTACAGTATTTTTATGACAGCAGCCTGAACAGACTAAGAGAGTCCCAATCACCTATCCACTTCCTGTGAGGTATTTTCACCTTCCCGTGGCCCTCAGGTTCTACCCTCGGCTTTCAAGAATAAATCCAGGATGTAGGATAACAAACATCTGGCAAGATAATCCAACTCCACCTTCATCCAACTCTTTGGGCAGAGATCTCCAATCATCTGGGATTCTGCGACCTGTTGACCTTGAGCGTGACCTTAGAACCCTTCCCAGCAAGGCCACTAGCAGTCAGTTTTGGGGCTCTCAATGAAATTTATTTGCCCTCCCTGGCTGGACTCAAGCCACACAGGTGGAGGAATCCACACACAGACAGGAAGTACAATGGTGACACAAGGCCCTGCAGTCCCGCTCATGTGCGTGTCCTCATAATCACAGTGCACACTTGCCGACACCCAGTGGTAAGTGCCTGAGTGTCCTTCCATGAGGGTCATCCATAGCTAGGAGAACCCACTTTGCATCTCCACACGGCGTCCCGGAAATGCTGGGGAACTAACAATAAATGACTGAGTGGCAAGTGGGCCTTAGCGTATGACTACCCCAACTCCCTCACTCCGCAGGTACGGCAGCTGTTAAATGCAGCTCCCAGAGGGATTCCGCTCAATCGCCTACAGTGGTTGTTGGCTGGGCGATGAATCTTTATTTGCTTTTCTTTTTCCTGCCTTACTTCTCTTCCCAGCTGTGTTTCCTGGCATTGCCTCCCAAATAAACTATGTTCACTCAAATGGTGGCCTTAGGGAACAAAAACTAGGATAGTGGCTGTATCAAGAGTGTGCAGAAACATGGCACCGTCATGGCCCGTGTTGTGCTCTGGGAGTGTGTACCGAGAGGATGAGAACTTGTGGTACTCCGGTTGGAGGATGCGGATCACGGGGTGTGTGGCACAGGAGGGTGAGGACGGGGGACCTGAAGCGAAGGGAGAGAAAGAAGAGATTTGTCCACAGAGTTGGTTCTCCATCCCCGGAAGATGGAGAGGTAGCTGCTGTGCGAGGAGAGCTGTGTGGAAAGACAGAAAGCTGCCTATACATCAGGCCCGCCGGGAAGCAGCGACTTCTGACTGACACAGGCGTCTGTCTGGGAGGGCTCCTTGGGGCTGTGCTCTTTTTTCTTGGGAAACTTGCATCTTGCTTGACTAAAAAGAGAGAAATAAAGTGTATAGAAAAATATCAAAAAGTTAGCCATTGTGAGAGGTCTTTAGTTTTGAATAGAAAGGACACTATTTTCCCATTTCCTTTGGAAATTAAACTGAATATTCTTTATGAAAAGGTGCTTGAAGAAAGCACTTAAGGTGCGTCACTATCCACTACGTTTCTTATGTTTTTTGTTATGATTTGCCCACATGGAAGCACATAGATCGCAGTGATGACCCTGATGCCAAGTGAAACAATATTAAGAGTATTTTGATTTGCTATATTGAATGTGTTATTGTCTTTACTGCAAAAGAAATTACCTAGGCCCAAATAATTACCTAAAGTCACTAAATCTGTTGACATAAGATGGCAAAATCTTTTAATAGATGATACACTAAGACCAAGGATAAAGTGAGCTCAACAAAAATCAATTGCTATGAGATTTAGGTTGTCTGCTTTGATTTTCCTTGTTTTTGCTGCTGGAGAAGCAGCAGATATTGCTCCAAAGCCAAGAACAGGGAAACCGTAATTGGCACATGGATAAAATTTTAGAATGTAAGTTATGTCTTTCCTAATATCTTTGAACATGGTTTTGTATCTTTCAGTATGCAACACTTGTACTTCTGGTGTTAATTTATTCCTGAGTATTTTATTTCTATTGATGCTATTATGAAAGGAACTACGTATTCTCTGAATTGTTTCTTGCAAGTGTGTAAGACACAAGTGAGTTTTAATTTATTTCTCATAGGTCTTACATTCTTGATGAACTTTTTTATTAGCTTTAATTGTGTGTATTCTTTAATTTTTCAGTATGTAAACCCACATCAGCTTTAACAACAACAACAACAACAACAACAACAACAAAGAACAGGGGAACTGGTGGAGAAATTGTCCTTTTTTCTTTCCCACATCCTCCACCGGGGCCTCTCCCCTCCTGTGCCTCAGGCAGGACCTGTGTAAAGCAGGACCCTACAGGAAGGGAGCTGAATTAGTCAGCTCTCCATCACTACAATGAACACCTGTGATCAGTCAACTTATAAAAGGAATAGGGTGTGATTTTGGCTCATAGTTTTGGAGCTTTCAGCCCATGACCTGCTGGCCCTGTTGCTTTGGGCCTATGGTGAGGCAGCACATCATGGTGGGAGCACATCATAGCAGGACAGCATGGCAGAGTAAATACACTTACCTCATGGCCAGGAAATGAGAGAAAAAGAGGCAGGCACCAAGGTCCCACAATCCCCTTGGAAGTCTCACCACAATGACCCAAATACCTCTCACTAGACATGGTATACTTTAGATCTAAATGACTGCTAGATCCTCACGTGTTTGGAAGGTGGTTGGCTTATGCGAGCTTAGTGCTGGCTTGCTGTTGGGAGGTGGAGTTTGATTGGCGGAGATGGGTCACTGGGGGTGTAGCTTGGAGGGTTTGTTTCCCTCCACAGGCCCTTCTTTCATTCTCTTTGCTTCCTGTCTGCCATACCACAAACAGCACTCCACCACACCCCTGTGCCATCCGTGCCATCCTGCCTTGGAGCCAGCTGACTATCCACTGCAACCTTTGCACACTGTGAGCCAAAATGGACCTCCCCTCCTTCAAGTTATGGGTGGGAGTGCTGTGTCTGAGCGATGAGGAAAGTGACTAGGACAAAGTCCCAACTCCTAACAGTTCCACCACCTCCTGGTAGCACCCAGCTCGGGACCAAGCCTGTAACTCATGGGCCTTCGGAGGCCACTCAGATGTGGGGTAGAAAGGAGAAGGAGCCCGCAATGTTTTCTGGGCACCTCTTCCCACGTGAGTGAGGAGCTGCTAATAGCAAGTGTGTGCTGGATATGAGGACCAGTTAGGACTTTCACGCCTACTGACAGCTCTTTGGCTGTTGTGTGTCCAGACTACATCTCACCCACAGCACTTGGATCTCTCCCATGATCTCTCTTTTTGGCTTCTCCTTCATGACCTTGCTTGGGCTTCTTCCTTCTGGAAGCCTCCACAAACCCCAGACCTGGGCTCCCCAATACTCCCACGTCACTCTTGAATGCCTTTAGGTGCCAGGTGGGTATCAAGGATTTCAGTGTCCAGCACCACTTATAAATTGTGAGGCCCTTTAGACCGAAGCAGTGACATCATCAACATTTGCTCCCCAAGTTGTATCACAGCAAGTGCTCAAGAGACGTTCTTTGAACTACTTCTGCCTCTGTGATGTCTTCTGTCATGTAGTTTCTGCTCGCTTCTTCTCTGGAGGAGACACCATCCTCCAAACACCGCTTTGGTCCATCATTTTCGAGGCAGTCAGCAATGACTGCACTGCGGCAGGTGCGGACAGAAGGGATGGAGCAGACCTCTGCACAGAGCTGATCCCGCGAGCTGCCTCCCAGACCTACCTGGAAGCTTAACTGCCCCTATGACTTGCCAGGTGTCCTGCTGCGTGTGCAGTCTCTGTCTGGGTTGTCAGTCACACCAGGCAGCTCACCCAGGTCCGCCGGGTGAAGCTCAGGCATCCGCGCCTGCCAAAGCCTCTCAGATCTGTCCCCTGCACTCAGGGTGCCACACCTTGTCGTTTCCTCACTCTGAGACTGTTGCACAGTGGCACAGTGATGTTGCTTCCCTTTGCTAAAGGATTGGGGCCGCTTCAGAAGGGAATCCCAATGTCTTTCATGCCCCGTGCCAGGACGGTGAACATCCTCCGTCAGTCCCCACCGGATCCAACATCCACTCTGCCTCCTGGAGGTGGGTGGTGAAGGTCGACAGTGACAGCCTCTCTCTGATGCTGGCAGACAGATCAGGCCCGGGACTCCCACCCTAGGACAGACAGTGGCAGACTGGTCTCTGTAGCTCTGCTGTTTGTGATGCAGAGGAAGCCACCAAGCTCTGTGCAGAATCTTCATGCTGTTTCAATTCTGACAAAATGAAGCACCAGTATTGTCCCCTCTGAATTTGTTCTGTGCCTTTGGCGCACATTGCTGGCCTGTGCGCTACTCAGATAGCCCAGTTTGGTTCTCTGTCTTGAATTAAAAAGCCTTGAGCTGTGTGAGCACTCAGCCTCTTTCAGGCTCCATCAGCACACGGGGCTGTGTTCGCCACCTAGGCAGTGACTGCAGGTCTTAGTGCTCACACACAACCGATCGCTGCACGGAGGGCTGCAGGACTCTGCAAGAATACAACCCGTGGGAACGGAAGAGCTTGGCAGATACTGGAAAATGAGTTCCACAAGCTTCCAGGGTCATCGTTGTGTACCCCAACCTGGCTGCACGGAAATGGTCAAATACTACTAAAATGGACAAGTCCCTGCTTTCCTTCAGCTTTGACAAATTCTTGCTTCCCTGTGAGTTTCAGAGTCCCACAGACCTGGAAACCAGGCTGAGTTTTACCACTTACCCCTGGCAAAAAGAAAGCTTCCCTTAACCCTTTTTACAAGTCAGTGGGAAACGTGATCTTCCTAGTTCTCTGGGGTCTGCTCTTTCTGAAATGTTCTTAGGATGAGGGAGGCTCACCCCATGTCCCAAGGCAGAGTGGACTGTCCACCTCAAATCACTCCATAACTGGAGAGCAGGGTTTCACACTATTCCCAGCTCCAGCACTCTATCATTACCAAGTTGCCTCTTCCAAACGGCGATCCGTAGGCCCATTGGTTCTAGGCTTCCCACCACCCTTCAGTGGCCTGGTCACCAGCCCTCTTCCTAGCTCCAAACCTGTCTTTCCTTTAGCTACTTGTTCTGGCTCATGCAGCACGTTTTGGAGCAGCCGTAAATAACGCTCTTCCTGCTGCCCTCATTGCTGCTGCTATGTAAGGCTTCCTCCCGGGCAGCTTGGTGGGCGCTCACAGCCTGCAGCCATGGCTGGCTCTGGTGGACTTCAGGCAGCACATAAAGCAACAGTTAAGAGTACACAGGCCCCGCCTCTCCCCTCCCGACTCTGCCACTCAGGGGCTGTGTGATGCTGGACAAGTGAGCCGACCTCACTGGCTCTCTTTTTCTTCATTTGCAAATCGAATATCACAGTAAAGTGCCTTTCCCACAGGACTCTGGAAGGATTGACGATCTTGTGTGTAAGCAAAATATTTAGTGTAGTTCCTAATTCCAGCAAGACCTCAGCAGCAAACAACCCCAAGAAAGAGGTTAGGAAAGGGCCTCTTTGTGACCCCGTGACTCTTATGAATGACACTCACACCCTCACTGGACGCACATTTGTTCGTGTTATTCGTACAAACCAGACAGACAAAAATGTTTTGTTTTTAGCTGGAAGAGATTAGAGGACTATTCTGTCCTATTCTCCCATTATGGAAGACAATCGAGACTGAGGTGTTGAACGTCACATAAGGACACTCTTACAAGACAAGTTGAGGCACAATAAAAATCTGAAGAATTTGTTTAAACAAATAGTAATTCACTAATGAGAGAGGATCTGGCTGAAAGCGGTTGGAGCTCTGGGAAAAGGGGTGAGCAGGGCAAGCTTTTCATAGAGTCAGCACATCAGCACAGCGAAGGAGATAACTGATTAGGCACATTCACGTAGCTGCCTGATCGGTCTTATTGGAAAGTCCCTAGTTTATCATTATAGGTTAGTTGGCAGCTTCTACCTGGTTGAGTTTAAATTTCTTCCTCTAATACGGGCATTTATAAGCCCTAGCTCAAGATAAGTTTCAATTGCTTTGTTTTTTATTAGTGCATGTTGCAGTATGCAATGTTTACCTTCCTTGTGTGAAGTTAGCACACTTCGTAACACATCTTAATTCCTTTTTCATCCCTTTCCTGCTTCTCCTTCCCCTTTGAGAAAGATCTATCTCCCTGCTTCATATTATCAATTACTTTTGCAAATCAAGCAAGATCACTTCCTGGGCCTTAGGGCATGTGTTAGTCAGCTTTCTGTCACTAAGACAGATATCTGAGACAAACAACTTGCAAGGAGAAAAGGATTATTTTGACAAAGGTCAGTTGGCCTTTTTGTTTTGGGACCCCTAGTGAGGAGAAAGCTGCTTGCCTCATGCCAGGCAGGAAGCAAGAGAGAGTGAGGAGGGGCTGAATCCCAATATCTCCTTGAAGACACGCCCCCCATGACCTCACTTCCTCCCAGTAGGCCCCACCTCCTAAAGATTCCACCCTGCCCCCAGCAGGGTGGTAGGCCAGGGACCAAGCTTTCCACATGTGGGCCTCCGAGAACAACAGTGCAAGTCCAACTCTAATGCTGGCTTTGTGTGCTGGGGTGGGTGGAGGGCTGTGGCCCGCTCTGTGTCTCATTTGCCTTTAACAGTCGCATGGTGATGACACTAGGGTGAGGACATGGGATCCGCCAGAGTGACTGAGTCGTGGCCGGTCAAGGTATTTGGTTAAGCTTTGCCTCTGCCTGTGTCTGTGATGTTTCCAGAGGAGAAGAGCATGTGAGCTGATAGCCGGGGTAAAGTCAGCACCTGTTTTTCCTCCCTGTGGGCAGATCATCTGATCCTCTAAAGGCCAAATAGAACGGAAGGGCAGAGGAAGATCCAGCTGGTGCCGCCCGACTGCTTGAATGGGGACATGGACTTTACCTGCCCTCAACCCTCTTGGTGTCAGACCCGGACTGGAATCTCCAAGCTTGGTCCTCTACCTCATGGGCCTTCTGACTTCTCAGCCCTACACCCCAGCTTTCCTGGGCCCCCAACTCATTGATCGTTGATCCTGGGCTTCTCGACTTTCATAATTGTGTGAGCCGATCCCTCAGAATAAATCTCTTTGGAGCTAGCTTGTGGGTTCTGTTTCCCTGGAGAGCCCTGGCTAACACACCTTGCTTTCATACTAAGGCCTCCCACCCTAGGAAAGCCCACACCACACCCAGCCATACAGAAGCTTTCCTGTTGACTCTTAGGCCCCGTGAAATGCAGTGAACAAGTATTCCCACCCTCCTCTCTGGTTCTAAGCACTTCATCCTTGACCCCATTACCACTTTATTTTATTGTTTACTTGCTTATGGAGTCTTTGTCTCACTAGGCTACCCATTCAAACAAGGGCTGTTTGTCATTTCTCTGTGTCACTAGCCCAGGACATGGATTGACACAAGGAAAAAATTAATAGACAGCCATTAAATTAGTGGTATCATGCCCACAAATTGCTTAAAACCTGATGGGTAGATGGGGTAAGACAAGAATGTCAGAACCCAACACACATCCTGAGTAACAAAGCGGAGTGGGCCCAGGGCCAGTCGGGAGGTGCCTGCAAAGCCGGGAACCCTAGCGAGAGCTCTGCTCGCCAGAAATTGTGGCCCCGAGTCTGCACTGGCGCTGGGCGCTATGAGCCTGGCCTGCTGTCCTCGTCATCTCAGATGCAGCTGAGTCGAGCAGCGGCTGGTTAAGTCCTCAGCTGTCAGGTGGCCGGCAGCTGCTGCCCTGGAGTCTGCCAGGAAGGGGCTGTGCCAGGTGGGAGCTGGGAAGCAGGAGCTGGCCCCACAGGAATGTTGTACATTTAAAAGTGGCCTTGTTCTTCCTGGCACTTCTCATTGTCTACAAAAAAAAGCCCAAAACAAACAAAACATGGCAAACACAAAAACCCATGATTGTGCTGATGTCCGTTTGGGGTGAGCGCTGGAGACATCTCAGTCAACAGCAGGCCAGGGGATAGTATGCGATGAGGGAGAAGGGAAGCTCATCTCCCTGAGGTGGCCCTGTCACGGGAGAAGGCTGCGCTCCTCACACACATGGTGGCGCAAAACATGTCCAGATTAAGGGTTCAACCTTGTATTGGCTTCCTTTCTCAGACACATCTCCTCAGGCTGTGGAGTAGAACAAACCACTGAAACAGCCCGGACACAGTTTTGAATGCCTTATGAAAGTACAAGTTTGGCTCTTGGTGACTTGGAGGCAACTGAATCTTCTTGAGAGAAACCAATAAATAGTAGATAGGAAGAGAAAACAATCCCTGAGGAAAAACATTGATTAGAAACAAAAGAAGCCACAGTGTTCCTGAAAACAATAGGGTTGTTGTTAGCATAACGAGCAGTTAAAATGTAAATGTCAAGCTGCCTCCTAATCTCTTTGCTAAACCTGGTAGAATAAACAAAACCAAAAGGTGAATTATTTTCCCCCTTGAAGTCGGACTTGAAAGATAGCCAGCAGCAAACCCGTAGGCACATACTCAGGGGATCTTGGTCAGTCCAACCTGCTGTGGAGGCGGAAATCCAGCCCCATCTGCAGGAGCTCCGGAGCTGCTGCTTCGCCCTGTGGCACATGGATGGAAAGCTTTCCACAAGCTTTTTTGGGATCTGCCTTTCCCAAGTTTCTGCACCGGGCAGGAAGTCAGGACCTCGGGTGTAGGAGGGTGGAGGATGTGTGTAGTCCACATGCTGCGTATTTGGGCATGAGGGGGTTAGTTATCAACCCCTTATTGAAAAAAAATTCTTATTGTACTGTAGCCAATTCCAAGTAGTCCTGTGGTCCAGCCTTCGAATACGTTTGTTCTTTCAATTTTTGGATCCTCCAGAGAATTTAACAATGCTTGGCCCAAGCTAAGCACTCCTACACAGCAGCTGTCTCTCTGGTTTCTGATGACTTTGGACCAGTTACAGGGATGGGAATTTGGCGAAGTTTTTTTTATGAGGACCCGGCTGTGGAGAAGAGTTGCTGGGAGCTCTTGCCGTCTCCAGGAATGAGCCTCATCTGTCGTCAAGTTCTGGTGCACGCCTCAAAGTCTGGCCCTGAGGAAGCACTGCTAACCCCGGAGGGGAGGGCGGGCATAGATTTCTCGTCCCTCCTGATGGGGCTCCGACGTTCTGCTGTTTCGAGGAGTCGACCAGAGCAGCATCCTCTCTGCCTACGCGTTCACCTCTGCTGGGTAAGGAACAGTAAACGGAGTAATAAGACCTACCCTGTAGGGCCGCTAGGAGAGATAAATGAGGCAAGGTACAAGATGCGATCACAAAATACAGTGAACGTTAAATTTTAAAAATGTATTGCAGTAAAAGGCACCATTAATCACCCTCAGAATATTCACTTCAAACACATTTATCTCGTCGTTCTTGCCACTTCCTGCAGCAGCTCTGGAAGTCGTCTTTCGTGAGTGTCTTTAGTTGCACTGTCGCGTCTGCCTCCGTGTCCTGAACTGATACAAAACGTTTCCTTGTTACAGTCATTTTGACTCTGGGGAAGAGCCAGAAGGCTAGTGGTGCCAGATCTGGTGACTAAGCTGAATGAGGACACACTGTGATCAGTTTTTACGAGCTGCCTTTCCACGGGATGGCGCTTGGCAGCAGTAGTCACTGTATTTTTTTTTTCTTTTTTTTTCTTTTTTTTTTTGGTGGTGCCGGGGATCGAACTCAGGGCCTTGTGCTTGCAAGGCAGGCACTCTAATCACTGAGCTAAATCCCCAGCCCCGTCACTCTATTTTTTGATCACACTTCGTAAAGACACAAAAAGGACTCCAGAATTGCTTCAGAAAGTGGCAAGAATGATGGGATGAGTGTGTTGGATGTGAGGGGGAGACACTGAGCGGGGTTGATTGCAATATGACTTTTACTGTAAAAATTTTTTAAAAATTTAAACACACACATATTTTCTGATCAGCCCTCGTATTGAGAGCCCCTGTCACACACTACCCAGCCAGAGTCCCTCCTCTTCTGCTGTCGCCTGTCTGCAGATTCCTTCCCACCCCCACTTCTGTGAGCGCCTCATAGGAGATGGGCTTGTAGCTATAGATTTCCCTGCTTCAGTTTTAAATGCCGCCTGCCCCCAAATGACTCCGGCTTACCTTCTGCCACAAATTAATGAGGCTCGGAATGGTTCAGAGGGGAGTTCCCATGCTTCACAGGCCTCCAAGAGGGCCAATTACCCAGTTTTAGCACACCATGTTTACACAGCAGCATATTATCTTGTATTTCAGAAATGATTTTTTTTTAATAAGAAGGCAAGATTTTGGCCAACTCAAACTACCATATTATGGTTTCGACATCCCAAATCTATTATCCAACTATAGTTTTGACATTTGGAAAATAAATCTTGCTCTGGAGGAATTTGCATCCACTTTGGAGACTTCAGAGACGTGGCTGATGCAGGCGAGGTGAGGTGAGGTCCACGTGGCCTGTGCACCCCCCTGTTCCGGCACTGCCGGGGTTTTCCCTTTCGGGGTCCACCCACTGAGGTCTCCCCACTGTTCTCAGGGGTGAGATCCCATCCCACGGACATTTCTTTAATTTAATTTCTTTACTTTCACTGGAAAATATTACAAGCAGCGACTGGCGATTCCTTGTTTCATTTTATAAACTGCATTAAATTCCGCAGTAACCTCAACTAATGTGAGAGTAACCATCAATGTTTTAATAACCTAGAGCAGAAAATTTGGAGGACATCAACATAAAGAGTGAACCCTTTTGCTTTACTGGAGAATTGGGCAAATGTGGAGACAGGTGCAGGGTGTGTGTGTGTGTGTGTGCGTGCGTGTGTGTGTGTGTGTAGCCTTCTCAGTGTTCCTTTTCAATACCTCTTTCTGCAAACAAAAGCAGTAAGTCTTTGACTGGAGAAGAAGGTGCTAATATATGTGCATATTCACTGTCTCTGGCAGCAGAGCCAGGAAAACAGCTCAGTTCCTCTGTGTATTCTGATGACACAAGTCACCTGCTCACGGTTTACTGCTTTGGCACAGAGGAGTGTCCCCCAAAGGACCATGCACCGCAGGCTTGGCTCCAGACCTGTGGCACTATTGGGAAGTGGTGGAAATTTCGTGAAGCAGGCCTCACAGGAGGAAGTGAGGATGTTGTGGGTGCGTCTTTAAAGAAGACATGGGGACCTGAGCCCCTTCCTGTTTCCTGTTTGCCTCCTCTTCCACATGGCTCACCATGATGTGCTGCTTCACCCAGGGCCAGAAGCAGCAGGGTCAGCTGATCATGGACTGAAATCTCCAGAAGGTACTTCAACAAAAACCTTTCCTCTTGGTACATTTATTACCTCAGGTGTTTTGTTATATGAGTAGAACACTGATTAATACATTTATATAGATATTATTCTTTTTTATTGAATATGTTCAACATTTTATAAGTGCATTTGCTTTTCTTTTTGTTTAAGGAATTATTACTCTCAAATATGACCTAGGGGCTGTCAGCTGTCTAAACAAATGTAAATTCTCAAAAGCTCTTCTTTAAGTGATGTTGACAAACTGACATGCAAAGTTTTCAGGACAGTCCTAAGATTTCAGCTGAAGCGTGTTTCACAGTTGGAGCTATAAAACCTATTTCTTTTCAACTGCCACACAGTATATGTTATAGTTATGTTTATTCTAGCATTTCAGGGCTGATAGAAAGATGGTATTTTCATACCATCTTGACTTTTCATACCATACAAAACTTGACTGCTTGTCAAGTTTTATATGTTGGGCAAAAAGGTACTATATTAGTGTTTTGATTTTGAATACAGAAACATTCAACACTGAAACCCAATAAGGCTTGTTTTATGGGGTACTCACATATGTCTTGGGTTCCTTTGTCTTAAGAGTTTATCAGCACACATCAGAAAATACTCCTTCATGGGTACTAATACCAAGCTAGTGGAGCCTCGGTATGTGGCGTGGGAACATTCTGGCACAGTCTTAGAATAATGTTCAGTGAGCTGCAAGATACATAAAGTTTAATTAGTCAGAGAACAAACTTTTAAAGCTCTAAAGGACTTAATTATTTGCTAGCTATCAGTGTAATAACTGCTTTCACAGTAATGCCACCCTGAGGGAAGATGTACAGGTAACAATAATGACAGTAAAAATAGCCCTGCAGAAGGTCTGAACCTCTAATTCCCCGCCCTGAGGAATGGTTTGCTGGCTCTGGTACCCGCGCTTCCTCCCGGTGTGCGCTGTGGAGTTCAGACCTGCTCTCTGGGGCTTGGTCATTATCTCCCCCAGAGGCGCACACATTCACATAACACACATTTATTGAGCAG